>CM075062.1:112056844-112074344 GCA_037428765.1 Rubia yunnanensis | reverse complement strand
TGAGGATTCTTATCTGACTATGAATGGGAATCAAGAAAATTCCAAATTAAAAGATAAAAAAACTGCTGAAACAAGGGAACTCTTCCATTTTGAAAAACCTCTTGTAACTATTCTTTTCGATTATAAACGATGGAATCGCCCATTTCGTTACATAAAAAATAATCGATTTAACAAAGCTGTACGAAAAGAAATCTCTCAATATTTCTTTGAGGCATGCAAAAATGATGGAAAACAAAGAATATCTTTTACATACTTACCCAGTTTGTCAACTTTTTGGGAAATGATACAAAGAAAACTATCTCTGTCCACACTAGATAAAACTTCCTCTAATGAGTTTGACAAGCATTGGGTTTATACGAACAACAAAAAACGAAATAATTTAAACAAGGAGTTTCAAAATCGAATTGAAGCTCTAGACAAGGAATTTCTTTTTCTGAATATACTCGACATAAAAACGAGATTTTGTAATGACGATACTAAAAGTAAATATTTGCCAAAAATGTATGATCCCCTCTTGAAGGGGGCCTATCGTGGAAGAATCAAAGAAATGTTTTTACCCTCTAAAAATTCGATAGAAAATTTAATAAAGACAGTTGGTATAAATCGGATTCATAGTATTCTTACTGATTACCAAGAATTTCAACAGAAAGGGGGTCTGTTTGATAAAAAAGAATTATCAACAGAAATTTACAAATTTTTACCTTTAGCTGGTGAATTTGATATAGAACAAAAATCAAACTTAACTTTGAAAAGTCTTTCCTTATTTTCAGATCAAGAACAAAACAAAATAGATTTTGAAAAAGAAAAAAAAATTGTTATTTAATGTTACTCAAAGACACTCAAATGGTCAAAAAGAATCAGCAAAAGATAATAATAAAATCAAAAAAAGAGATACGTATGATAAATAGAAGAAGAGATAAGAGGAAACGCGCCCACCACCTAAATATTTGATAGCTTCTCCTACAAAAAAAGCAATAACACCAAACCCATTGGTAATTCCATCAACTATTCGTCGATCAAAAAAATGAATTAATTCAGCGGATTTTCTTATTCCTCCAATTAAAGACATTGTATAAAAAGAATCTATATAAGCACGATTATATGACCAATTATACAAGGCATTTAAAATTTTGTCCCAAAAGAGTCTCTTAGAACCACCTTTTATTTTAAGAATTAAGTTAATTAAATCAAAATTTAATAAAGAAGAATAGGAAGATTTATATAACAAGGACGCTATAAATATTCCTAAAAAGGATAGACTAACTGAAAAAGCCGAATCTTTAACAAATTCATACCAATCCATCGAATTATTCAAGTTCTGAGGCCACAGATTTATAGACGGCATTAACCATTTAGATAATATATCTAAATGGACTCTTTCTTATCTAAATGGACTCTTTCTTGACTAAAAGGAATTCCTATAGCCCCAACAAACAAAGTAAATAGACACAAGACAAGTAGAGGGAATAACATAGTATTGTCAGATTCAGAAGGATAAGAATAAGATTGTTTATTCTGAAAATGAACAATAGTAATAAAGGGACGTGTGACATTTGTAGCACGATCATCAATTGGATATATCTTTTTTGAAAAAAAATAGGAACGTTGCTTATTAGTTATTAAAAACAAACTTACACTTTTATTTTTATTAATTCTTTTAGAAACTTCCTTACCCCATAGGGATATTGAATAGAAGGGGATTCGTTGTTTACCAATGTAATTTTGAATCTGAACACCTAAATGCCCTTCAAAAGTAAGTAAATAGATACGAAACATATAAAATGCGGTTAATCCCGCGGTAAGCCAAGCTATTATTGCGAAACTAGTTGAATATAACCAACTATCAGTAAGAATTTCATCTTTGGACCAAAAACAAGCTAATGGTGGAATACCACAAATAGAAAGAGTACCTATAAAAAAAGTGCTTTTAGTAATTGGTACATGTTTTGTTAAACCTCCCATAAGGGCCATATTTTGACTTTTCTGGGGAGAATACCCAACAACCGTTTCCATTGAGTGAATAATGGATCCCGATCCTAAAAATAATAAGGCTTTGGAATAGGCATGAGTAATCAAATGAAATAAAGCACTTCGATAAGACCCCATACCTAGAGCTAGCATCATATAACCCAATTGAGACATTGTGGAATAAGCTAAACCTCTCTTAATGTCTTTTTGAGCAAGAGCTAAAGTAGCTCCTAATAATACAGTTATTATTCCTACTAACGAGATAAAATTCATTATGTAAGGTATAACTATAAAAAGAGGAAGAAGACGGGCTACAATAAAGATTCCTGCTGCTACCATAGTAGCGGCGTGTATAAGAGCGGAAATAGGAGTGGGTCCCTCCATAGCATCAGGTAACCATACATGAAGGGGAAATTGTGCCGATTTAGCAACAACACCGGCAAATAATAGACCAGCACACAAAGTAACAAATAAAAAATTGACTTCATTATCCACAATCAAGTTATTGCATATTTCGAATAAATCTCGAAATTCGAAACTACCCGTTATCCAAAAAAAACCCAAAATTCCTAATAATAAACCAAAATCCCCTATACGATTAGTTACAAAAGCTTTTTAACAAGCATTTGCTGCAAGAGGTTGTGTAAACCAAAATCCTATTAATAGATAGGAACATACCCCAACCAATTCCCAAAAAATATAAATTTGTATCAAATTAGAACTAGTAACTAATCCCAACATGGAAGTACTGAAAAAACTCATATAAGCAAAAAATCTCAAATACCCTTGATCATGAGCCATATAATTATCACTATAAACAAGAACCATAATTCCAACAGTAGTAATTAATATTGACATAATAGAAGTAAGTGGGTCGATCAAATAACCGAATTCTAAAGAAAAATCATTAATAATCACCCAAGACCAGACATATTGATAGATAGAATTTCTATTTATTTCTTGAATAGATAGATTGATTGCAAAAAGCATGACTATACTTAACAATAAAACACTCTGAAAGGACCACATACGACGAAGGTTTTTTGTTGTCGTTGGAAAAAGAAGAAGTCCTATCCCTATTAATAGAGGAATTGAAAGTGGAATCAAAGGTATGATCCACCCGTATTGATATATATGTTGCATAAAAGGTTTTAAAATTTTTTTAATTAATAGTTTGCGATTCACTAGATCTTGCCTCTTTCAAATTCAAAGAAATCAATAAAAGTCAAGATATGGACTAAGTTACAAGTTAAACTAAATTAATTGTAATTTTAATATAATTAATTTTATATGCCCGAAGTTTTTGCTAAATCCTTCAAATATTCAAACCACGGAGTTACGTTTGGTCAAACGATACGAAAGCTAGAAATTCCAAATCTTGAAAACTAAAAATCCTCTTTCTACAACTTTGACCGCTTAATAGCAAAAGTAGGGCTCTTATCTTAAACCTTGTTGTAGGATATTTTTTTGCACCTAACTAAAATAGAAAATGATGAAAATCCAAACGAACGGTTTTGGATTCTTTTTTTAGAGATTTTTAGAGAGGTTAAACTTCATTTTTATAACAATAACACAGCAGATTCTATAGATATAGATAAATATAGACTTGAATTTGAATAATAAATAATACCAAGTTAAAGGTACCAATTAAGACAAACTATTTTGCAGATATTTTAAAAAATATTTGATGGAATAAAAAGTCTGAAAAAAAAATAACATCTCTATATTCTTTTTTTTTTACTATTTAATAATAGTAAAATTTTTTTATTATTTTATTGATTCAATTTGCACATATCTCTCCTAACTCGACTTAACTTATTTTTTTTGAGCAATAGATGTCTTTCACATCCAGCTATAACAATAAGGAATCCCCTTTTTAAATATTAAATGGCAGTTCCAAAAAAGCGTACTTCGACATCAAAAAAGCGTATTCGTAAAAATATTTGGAAAAAGGGGGGATATTGGACAGCGTTAAAAGCTTTTTCGTTAGGTAAATCCCTTTTTACCGGGAATTCTAAAAGTTTTTTTGTACAGCAAACAACTAAGTAATATAAGGTTGGAAAAAAAAAGAATCCATTCAAAAAATGAACCTCCAACCTTATATATTTTTTTTATAGAAAATTATACAAACTTATAAAAATCCATTATGCATTATCTAGTTAATTGGGCTAATCAATCTCAAATGTAACTCAACTCATTCTTTCTATAAAAAAAAAGATTTTTGATTATTCAATAAAAAAAATAGGAATACTTCTTTTTTTTTGTAACAAACTAATAAATACAAGATAAAAGATTTACCTTTGTTTGTCTCAGTTTGAAGATGGGGAGGCTTTTTTCCCCATCGACATATTTAACACAGTTATAATATAGAATAATAAGAATTTGGGTCTATTTTTTCTATCTGTTTTCTAGTTTAGTTATGTTCGTTAATTAAATCATTAATTTAATAAAATAGATTTTTTGAATTCTATCTCTTGATGGAGGTAGACCTTTCTAGTTCCAAGAGCTCAAGCATAAAAAAATCAAATCCACGAAAACCACAAAACCCTAAATGAAAATAACGAACCCTCAACTCGTTCTTTGAATGGATTTTTATTCAGTAATGTAAACTCTTTCTGAAAAAATATATAGTATACTGCATTTAGTTATTCAATCTCGACGATTTTTTGATGATAGATTATTATAAGTTCAAGACAAGCCGCTATGGTGAAATTGGTAGACACGCTGCTCTTAGGAAGCAGCGCTAGAGCATCTCGGTTCGAGTCCGAGTGGCGGCATGCCATCTTCTAAAAAAGAGAAAAAGATCGTATAATAAATTCAACTCCCAATTTCAATTTAAGAGACTCTTCTTTTCTTTTTTAATTTGAGATTTTTTATGATATTTGCAACCTTAGAACATATATTAACTCATATTTGCTTTTCAATCGTTTCAATCAGAATTACAATTTGGCTAATAAGCTTTTTTTTAGAAGATGAAATCGAACAATTATATGATTCATCCGAAAAGGGGATGATAGTTACTTTTTTTTGTCTAACAGGATTATTAGTTACGCGTTGGATTTATTCGGGACATTTTCCACTAAGCGATTTATCAGAATCATTAATCTTTCTTTCGTGGAGTTTCTCCCTTATTCATATAGTTCCGTTTTAAAAAAAAAAAATTATTTAAGCACAATAACCGGTTCAAGTGTCCTGTTGACCCAAGGCTTTGTTACTTCTGGTCTTTTAACTAAAATAGAACAATCTTCAATATTAGTACCTGCTCTTCAATCTGAATGGTTAATAATGCACGTAACTATGATGATAGTGGGCTATGCGTCTCTTTTATGCGGATCTTTATTTTCAATAGCACTCCTAGTTATTACATTGAGAAAAAACAGAACAATTTTTTGTCAAAGTAATCCTTTGTTATTAGTAACTGAATATTTTTTCATTGGTGAAATCAAATACATGAATGAAAGAGCTAATTTTTTGTCAAATACTTCTTTTTTTTCTACTAAGAATTATTACAGGTATCAATTGATTCAACAATTAGATTGTTGGAGTTATCGGGTTATTAGTCTAGGGTTTCTGTTTTTAACCGTAGGTATTCTTTCGGGAGCAGTGTGGGCTAACGAAGCGTGGGGATCATATTGGAATTGGGACCCAAAAGAAACTTGGGCATTTATTACTTGGACCGTATTCGCGATTTATTTACATACCCGAACAACTAGAAAGACGCAGGGTTCCAACTCAGCAATTGTAGCCTTTATAGGCTTTCTTATAATTTGGATTTGCTATTTTGGGGTCAATTTATTAGGAATAGGGCTGCATAGTTATGGTTCATTTACAGTAATATCAAACTGAATTCAAGAAAGGAATCTTGTGAATCTAACTGAGTCTAGTATATATATATACTAAAAAACTTTAGTTGAACCACGCGTGAATCAAATAAAATATTTGATTCACACGGTTCGTGCTTATTGCCCCTACGGGATTAAATTAACATTTTAAAACTTTACTTACAAATTGACGAGAAAAGCTTTCTTTTTTCATTCTAGAACTTTTTAATTACAAAATTAACAATTTATAAATCATAGGTTTTTTATTTTAGTTATGAAAACTTTTTATAAGAAAGAATTAGATAGAATAACTTCGACTTTGTCAACTGATAGTGAAAAAAAGAAATCAGGGTACATACCAATACCTAGTATGGGTAAAAAGAGAGAAATTGAAAGAAATAACTCGCGCGGTCCAGAATCAACTAAAGAACAATTTTGAATATTAAAGAACTTGTATCCATAGAAAATTTGTCGTGACATAGATAATGAATAAATAGGAGTTAATATCATTCCAATTGCCATTACAAAAGTAATTAGTATTTTTGGCATTAAAAGAAATTTTTGACTAGTAATTATTCCAAAGAATATTATTAATTCCGCAATAAAACCACTCATACCCGGTAATGCAAGGGAAGCCATGGAAAAGCTACTAAACATCGTGAACATTTTTGGCATTTGGATAGCTATTCCACCCATTTGATCAAGGTAAACAAGGCGGAGTCTATCATAAGTGGTACCTGCCAAGAAAAAAAGCGCAGCACCAATAAATCCATGTGATATTATTTGTAAAAGGGCTCCATTGAGTCCTGTATCCGTTATCGATCCAATGCCTATAATTATGAAACCCATATGAGATACGGAAGAATAGGCTATTCTTTTTTTTAAATTTCGTTGGCCAAGAGATGTTGAAGCTGCATAGATTATTTGTATTGTACCTACTATGACTAAACACGGCGAAAATAGAGAATGGGCGTGAGATAATAATTCCATATTGATCCGTACCAACCCATACGCTCCCATTTTTAATAGGATTCCGGCCAGAAGCATACACGTACTGTAATGTGCTTCTCCGTGGGTATCTGGTAACCATGTATGTAGGGGTATAATCGGCGATTTGACAGCAAAAGCAATAAAAAATCCAATATAGAATATTATTTCCAAGGCTACAGGATACGACTGATTAGCTAACGTTTCAAAATTTAATGTTGGTTCATTGGAACCATATAAAGCGATACCCAAAACTCCCATTAAGAGAAAAACAGAACCCCCTGCCGTGTACAAAATAAATTTTGTAGCTGAGTATAGACGTTTTTTTCCTCCCCACATAGATAGAAGTATATAAACAGGAATTAATTCTAACTCCCACATGAGGAAAAAAAGTAAAAGGTCCCGACAAGAAAATGATCCTATTGGCCACTATACATTGCTAACATCAGGAAATGAAATAATCGAGAATCTCGAGTAACGGGCCAAGCTGCTAAAGTCGCTAAGGTAGTGATAAATCCGGTTAGTAAAATAAGTCCTATAGAAAGTCCGTCTATTCCTAATCTCCAATGGAAATCAAAAAAATGGATCCATTCATAATCCTCTGTTAGTTGGATTAATGGATTATCCATTTGACAATGATAACAGAATGTATAAGTCGTTAGAAGTAGTTCTAATATACATATAAATATAGTATACTGACGAGTGACCTTATTTCCTCTATGGGGAAGAAAAAAGATTAAGGAACCACTAAATATTGGAAAAATTACAATTGTTGTTAACCAAGTAAAAAAATTCGTAGTAAATACAAGATATGCTTGGACCAGACAAACCTGTACTCAAACTAGTTTGAGTACAGGTTTGTCGGTAAAAAAATCAAATGGATTCAACTAAAATTGTCTCGAATATATCAATAAGCTAGACCCATACTGCGGGTTGTTTCATTAGATAAGTAAACTCGAACACTCAAGAACTCGGTTGGGCAGGCAGATTCACATCTTTTACAACCAACGCAGTCTTCTGTTCTTGGAGCAGAAGCAATTTGTTTAGCTTTACACCCGTCCCAGAGTATCATTTCTAATACATCAGTCGGGCAGGCTCGGACACATTGAGTACAGCCTATACACGTATCATAAATCTTTACTGAATGCGACATTTAATCTATTCATTTTGAATATCAGAAATTTTCCACCTAGTAAATTTATAAATAAAACCTATATTTAGATACCAGACGAATCAACAAGTTATCAGAATTTTTCTAATCAATGTACGTACTTCTGAATTGATTTATGACAAAGGTCCAAGATACTTTGATTTCATAGGTTTTTGTAAACACTATTATACCTTAATGTAGCAAACATACTAATTCTAATTACCTTTTGATTCTGACTATTGAAAGTAATATCCCTAATACTAATCACTAATACTAATCACTAATACTAATTATTCAATAAATTCGATTGGTTAATACGAGTGGATTTTCGGTTACGATAAATTAATGAAACAATAGCCAGTCCAATAGCTGCTTCAGCGGCTGCAATAGCTATAACAAAAATTGTGAAAATGTCCCCTTTTAATTCACGATTATCAAAAAAATTAGAAAATGTTACAAAATTTATATTAACTGCATTTAATATAAGTTCAAGACACATAAGAGCTCTAACCATATTTCGACTTGTGATCAATCCATAGATCCCAATAGAAAATAAATAAGCACTCAACACAAGGATATGTTCGAGCATCATTAACCAACTCCTTATCAATCTTATTCAATTGAATCTAAACACCAACTCAATCGAATCGATTGAATCACATATAACAAGTAGTTGATACGTGAATTGCTTATTTACTATTGACGGGCTACAACAATCGCACCTA
Source organism: Rubia yunnanensis (assembly GCA_037428765.1). Classification (NCBI taxonomy): domain Eukaryota; kingdom Viridiplantae; phylum Streptophyta; class Magnoliopsida; order Gentianales; family Rubiaceae; genus Rubia; species Rubia yunnanensis. The sequence goes on along the minus strand of CM075062.1, from coordinate 112,065,693 downwards.
TTAAAGCAACTAAAAGAATTATTGAAACAAGTTCAAATGGAAGAAAAAAATCTGTTGATAAATGAACCCCAATTTGTTGATTATTAGTTATCAAATCTTGCTCTAGAATCTGGTTTGATTTTGTAGTCCAAATAATAGCATCCCATGACATATCTAGAATAGTACTAATTAGTGAAATAAAAAGAGTTGTACAAACTATGGAAGTAATTGCATCGCCAATATTCCAAAGATTTTCCTCTTTGAAATATTCTGAACCGTTCATGAACATCACAGCAAAAATGATTAAAACATTTATAGCCCCTACGTAAATGAGTAACTGTGCAGCAGCTACAAAGTAGGAGTTCAATAGAAGATAGAATAATGATATACAAACAAGAACGAATCCCAGCGAAAAAGCAGAATAAATTGGGTTGGAAAGTAACACAACTCCCTGACCTCCTAAAATTAGACCCGATCCTAGAAAGACTAAAAGAAAATCATGTATTGGTCCAGATAAATTCATTTACAAAAAAATAGAAATTGAAATATTTCATGACTTTATTGACCGTAGCAGGAAAAAAGAAGTAACTCCTTTTTTTATAAAACTTCTTTTAATTAAATGCAATGTGAGTTGCTGTAGATAGTGTTATTAGAGTACTCTCTCGTTTAATATCCTTTTAATATCTTAAAGAATACTTTTAAAGTATATCTATTGTGAAAATAATTACTCTAATTCTAATTTGAATCTAATATAGAAAATATAATATAGAAAAGAAACAGATTTTCTATTAATAAATTGTTTAAAAGTTTGAATTGATGAAAGAAATTATTCTTTTAGATGCAAATAAGACCTTATTTCATTTTTAGTTTTTTTGAATCAATAAATTCAATTGAAAGTTTTAGAGATTTTGTATTTTAGGTAAATTCGAAATTGTTCGAATTGTGTAATCGTCACTTACGGATATCGGTAACCGACCCAACGAAATTTGATTATAATTCAACTCATGACGATCATAAGTAGAAAGTTCATATTCTTCAGTCATCGATAAACAATTTGTTGGACAATACTCAACACAATTACCACAAAATATACAGATTCCAAAATCAATACTGTAATTAAACAATTGTTTCTTTCGAATATTGGTTTCCAATTTCCAATCAACAACAGGTAGATCTATAGGGCATACACGAACACATACTTCACAAGCAATGCATTTATCAAATTCAAAGTGGATTCGGCCTCTGAAACGCTCAGGTGTAATTAGCTTTTCATAGGGATATTGAATAGTTATAGGTAAACGATTCGCATGAGCTAAGGCAATTATGAAACCTTGACCAATGTACCTGGCAGCTCGTACTGTTTGTTGACCATAATTTATGAACTCAGTTACCATAGAAAACATGTCGTGAATTTTAGATAAATAAAAAAAAGTTTTTATGCTTGTTTCTTTCTCTTGTTTGAGATAAGTTATGAATACAGAATATTATTTTACAATGAAAAAAGTTGGAACGAAGTTGTTAACAATAGATTACCTAAAGAAATAGGTAAAAGAAATTTCCATCCAAAACTTAATAGTTGGTCCATTCGTAGCCTTGGTAAAGTCCATCTTGTTGCAATAGAAATAAACAAGAACAAATAAGTTTTAGCTAATGTAATAAGTATACCGATTATTGTTCCAAACACTTTACCCGTTTTAGTGATGTCAAAAAACTTAGGAATGAATTCGTATGCAATAGAAAAATTCCAACCTCCTAAGTAAAGAACTGTTATAAATAATGAAGAAACTAGTAGATTTAGATACGAAGCAATGTAAAATAAACCAAATTTGATACCTGAATATTCCGTTTGATAACCCGCCACTAATTCTTCTTCTGCTTCTGGTAAATCAAAAGGCAATCTCTCACACTCCGCTAGAGAAGAACTTAAAAAAATGCTAAACCCTATGGGTTGACGCCATATATTCCACCCCCAAAAACCATATTTTGATTGGGCTTCAACTATATCAACTGTACTCGGACTGTTAGATAATCATAGTCGATGATAACACCAATGTTCACATCGCTATTACAGAACCGTACATGAGATTTTTACCTCATACGGCTCCTCAGAGGTCACAAATAAATTTAAGGTAAAGGTATCTCGCTATTATTTATCTTTTTCTGGAAGAAATCTGTCTTTAAAGTTAAGGTTCAAAATTATACCAACGAAATTCTATTTGCTGTACTTATAAAATATATTTAAAATAATATATATATATAGTTAGTTAAAAAGCGCTTTTGAATTGATCTTATCTTTTTTGAATCATAAAAATGTCATTTTTTTGTTGATGAATAATCCAATCCTTCAATAAAAGACTGTTTAAAGTATTTTTATAACAATAGTGCATAGATATTTCAACCTATTTTTTTTTTATTTACGAAAAAGAATTAGACCTTACATTTTAATTCAAAACTCATAACAAGAGTTCCCTTTTTAGAACTAAAATAAATATATATATATGAAAATGAAAAAGAATCAAAAAAAAGACCCCCTCTTTTTTTTTGAATTATTCTTTTTTATTCCGTTCCTATTCTCCTTTCTTCATAACTCATAAAAGGGCTTAAACTTTAACCAAAATAAAAGATTATCTCGTTCGTGATAGTTATTTATTTAATCAGTGAATAGGAGCATACTTTGGATCAGAATTGTGGGGAATACTTCTTGAGTGTTTCTACCAACCTAAAGCCCCAATTGAATTTCTTTTTCTATACAGAAATCCCTTTTTTGGTAACTTATGAAATCTGCATTATCAACTCTTTACTAAACCTTTGTGTATTTTAGTCTTCCTAATCATCCACTCGTTTTTTGTTTAACCTACCCTTATGTGTTAAATGTTAATAGACGTGTCGTAATAGATAATAAAATAAAAATCTTGCGGAGTTAGTCGTTTGAACCCGCTTCAAGTCATCATCCTTAAGTAACGAATCTTGGGGTAAACAGTCTCTACTGCTTATGCTTACTTAATTAATCCTTGTACGTAGGAAATGAGACTTAACCTCTTTTTTACTGCAAATTTTTAAGCTGTTTTTGTTCACCCATATAACTATCTGCTTTAAGCCATCAACCAAAATAAAAAAGAATGAATAAAAAAATGTCCATATTAAACTTTTTTTAAGCCTAAAAAAAAATAGAGAGGAAATTTTGTGTCTCAACGAATCACACGTAGAGATATTGATAATATACACAGAGCTAATGGTATTTCATAACTAATTGATTGAGCAGTAGCCCTTAGACCACCTAAAAAGGAATATTTATTATTTGAGCCATATCCCGACATAAGAAGTCCAATAGGAGCAACGCTTGAAATCGCGATCCATAAAAAAACGCCAATAGTAAGATCGGATAGAACAAAGTGATAGCCAAATGGAATTACTGAATAGCTTAGTAAAACGGATATGACTGCTATCGATGGTCCGATACTGAATAAACGGCCATCTCCCCGAGATGGAAGAAGATTTTCTTTGAAAAGTAATTTTACACCATCCGCTAGAGCTTGAAGAATTCCTAAAGGGCCAGCGTATTCAGGTCCAATACGTTGTTGTATCCCTGCAGATATTTCTCTTTCTAACCAAACAATCACCAATACACCTATTGTGATTCCTAATACAAGACCAAAAATAGGGACAAGTATCCATAGGATCTCATAGACCCCTTTTAAGGATTCCAATCTGGAAAAGGGATTAATCGATTGTATTTCAGTTGTATCCATTATTATTTTAATCATTTTAACGATCAACTTCTCCCATAATGATATCTATACTACCTAGTATTGTCATAATATCAGCCAATTTCATTCTTTTAACTAACTGAGGAAGAATTTGCAAATTGATAAATCCTGGTGGACGAATTTTCCATCTCCATGGAAAAACGCCTGGATCTCCTATCAAAAAAATTCCCAATTCGCCCTTTGGGGCTTCGACTCTAACATAAAGTTCTTGTTTAGATAACTCAAAGGCTGGAGAGGTTTTTTTACTAATAAACCAATATTCAAAATCATTCCAGTCAAAATATTTTACTATATCAAAGCGTCGGGTTTCCAAATTTTCATAGGGTCCCCCCGGAATTACTTCTAAAGCCTGTTGTATTATTTTTACGGATTCTGTCATTTCACCGATTCGTACTAAATAACGAGCTAAGGAATCGCCCTCTTTTTGCCATTGAACTTCCCAATCCAATTGGTAATAACACTCATAATCATCAACTTTACGAAGATCCCATTGTATTCCGGAAGCTCGTAGCATGGGTCCTGATAAACCCCAATTTAGTGCTTCTTCCCCGGTAACTACTCCTACGCCCTCAACTCGTTTTAAAAAAATAGGATTACGTGTAATAAGCTTTTGATATTCAGTAACCGCTGTTAAAAAGTAATCGCAAAAATCCAAACATTTATCTATCCATCCATAAGGAAGATCGGCAGCTACTCCTCCAATACGAAAAAAATTATGCATCATTCGCATACCGGTAGCAGCTTCAAATAGGTCATATATCAATTCTCTTTCTCGAAAAGTATAGAAGAAAGGCGTCTGTGCACCAATATCTGCCATAAAGGGACCAAGCCATAATAAATGGGAAGCTATCCGACTTAACTCCAACATAATGACTCGGATATAGCTAGCTCTTTTAGGTACTTGAATATTACCTAATTGTTCAGGCCCGTTCACGGTTATTGCTTCTGTGAACATAGTAGCTAAATAATCCCATCGAGTTACATAGGGCAAATATTGTATAATTGTTCGATTTTCAGCAATTTTCTCCATCCCTCTGTGTAAATAACCTAATATAGGTTCACAATCAATAACATCTTCACCATCTAGAGTAACAATGAGTCGAAGAACACCGTGCATTGATGGGTGTTGTGGTCCCATATTGACTCTCATTAAGTCTTTTCTTGTCGCTGGTACATTCATAAGTTTTTTAACGATTCATTCTTCCATGAATTGCTGAAAGTTAAAAGAAATTAATCATAATTTAAAATTTAACCAAATAAACTAAGTACTAAAAATAAAAAGCTGCGGCTTTTACAATTAACGAGTTTTTATCTCTCGAATATTCAACTGACCAATTAATTGTTTATAACGTACTGTATTTTTTTTTGCCAAATAAGCCAACAGTCGTTGACGTTTTCCCAAAATTTTTCGTAAACCTCTCTGAGATAAATAGTCTTTTTTGTGTAGTTCCAAATGTGAAGTAAGTCTCTGGATCCTATTGGTAAACCAGAATACTTGAAATTCAACAGAACTTCTATTTTCGTCTTCCGAAATGAGTGTATTTTTTAACATTCAAAATTCTCCCTTCGCACCTTACAGATATGTATTTTACCAATGAGTAATAATAATGCTATTAATTTTAATGGAGTGCAGTATATGCGTGAATTTCTTTATTACCTCCTATATTTATTAATTCAATATTAATCAATCCGGTTTTAAATGAAATTTAATTCCCATAGGGGAATACAGAAATGCAGTACATTTTTCCATTCAAAAAAGTATATAATTTAGCCCTAATTTATATCATATTGTTTTTAGTATCTATATTTGAATGGGATGTAAGATAGGTCATGTTTGAATCTGTTTCCGTTCATATACCCTCTATCCTCAAAGATATATACGAAAGGTGTACTATCAATCACTTTTCAACCATGGGTACATCTGTAGCTTTAAAATACTGAAACGGCTACCATTAGTGGTATCAAACCAATAGCGATTCAGACAAGCTAAATCTTCTAATCGATAATTAGGCCAAAGAAAATTTTTGAAGTTAATTAATTCTTTTTTTTCTGTATCACGATCTTTCTCTTTGTTCAACAATTGACTAGAGTTGTTTTTGGTCCAAAAAAATAAAGGTATGTCAACAAGATTTCTATTTTGAGTCTTTGAATTGAAACAAATTAGAATTCTGAACTCTCTACGACGTCTGGACGATAAAATATTTTCAGGAACAAGTAAATCCAAAGAATTTGTATCAACATATTCTTCTTCTCGGTATGCTTGATTAGTTTGATGCTTACTTGTATGAATCAAGGAAATATCTAAGGTTTTAGACATAATAAATTGCGCATCATTTTTCACAGATAGACGGGCGGGTTCAATAATGAATACTCCCCTTTTGATTAATCCTGCAAGACTTAAATTCTTATGAATTAGCATTATATTCAAACTCATTTCTCTTCTTTGAATCGAAAATATAGTAATCTTTCTTAGATTTTTCAGTCTAAGCAAGAGACAATAGGTTTTTATATTTTTGCTCATTCTTTGCTTTAAAGGATTGCCCCAGCGTAATTGAAAAAGGAGATAACGTTTCAGAAATAAATCTAGTTCTGCTTCTATCTTACTTTTGTATTGTTTTTTATTTTTATCCTTTTTTATTTTTGATATTGCATAATCTTCTTCAATCTGCTTTTCTTGTTTTCTTGGGAGAAAGGATCCAAGATTTCCTTGATTTTTTTGTGTATCTGATCTATGATCTCCTCCTCTTGCGGATGTTTCCTTTTCTTTTTGATTTCGCTTTTTATTCTTTATGTTTTTATTTGATGATATAACACATTCTTTTTGAGCGATGTTTTTATTTTCCCTAGCAGTATTTTCATTTAAATTAAAATTGCAAATAAATACTTTACTTGGGATAACCCATGGTTTCATTTTATATAGATTATAAAATAGTAGGAATTCTGGAAAGAACCAAAATTCCAAACCCGAGATGGCACGATTTCTTTTTTTTTCATTCATTCCCATCCAATCCAAAAAAGGGTTTTTTGGACTTCGAGAGTTTATTTTAGGATTTGGCTTTTTCAAACGTGCAAGGTAAAAAAGGCGGTTTTTATCACTTATTTGATAATTCTTACTATCATTATCAATTTGATTTTGATTACTCCTGGTATTGATCTTGATCCAAGTCTCAATATCAATTTTTTTTATCTTATAAAAATTTAAAATTTTCCAATTAAATTTTTTTTTATCATAATTCTTTTTTCTATATCTAATACTATGCGTTCTCAGATAATGATAGATAGAATTCTTTTCTAATTTATCAAAAGAGTTATGTTTATGTGTGTTAGAATTAGAAAAGAATTCTGGGTTTTTATTTACCTTTACCTTTTGTTCAAAAGGTGAGTCATAAATAAACGAGTTTCTCCTTTTTTCATAATTAATATATTGATATGCCAAAAGGTCATGTTTATATTTATAGTTTTTTTTTAAATTCTCTTTTTCATTCAATATCAATAATAAATATACTTCAGAATTTTTTTGTTTTTTCGAATGAATTAATTGATCCTTTTCAGCGAAATTCAATTTGTAATTTTGATTTTGAACTATATTATGTTGGTTAATTCTATTTCGCCAGTTTGCTGATATCAATTTAGACCACCTAATTGCGGATAAATCATATTGATAATGCTCTTTTAACCAACCTTTCCACGAATACGTTCGATAATTTGTAAATTTCTTACAATTTAATTCAGAATTGAGTAATCCTTGTCTTTCGAAAAAGTTTTTTATTTTATTCTTAATAAAAAAAAGTGTCCCGCGGTAGTGAAAAACAGATCTTAATTTATACAAGTTAATAGCTTCGGGTTGTGATAATTTATAAAATATATATGCTTGAGACAAATAGGATAAGTCACAAAAAAGATGTGAATTTTTCTTATTATTTATCGTAGCAATCGATTTTTTTATATTTGAAATAAAGTAAATTGTATTGTAGTTTTTTTTATTAATTCTTTCGTAAGTTGTTTCATTAATGCCTTTATCATCCCTATATATTTTTTTTTGATTCAATAAAAGATTGTGTATTGAGTCTGGAAATATTAATGATAAATAAAAAAATATTTATGTATAGTTTTTCGACAAAAATTTTTATAAAAGAATCGAATTTGGAGATTAATCGGTCATTTCGTTTTTTTACTATTTTCAAAATCATTTTGGAAAATTTGAATTTCTTAATATTAGAACTCATTTTGTTAGGACTAATATAGATTCGCGGATTTTTTTTTGTTTTCGCTTTTGTAATTTTTTTTATTTGATTTCTAATTTTGTTTGTTCTATTATAGGTCTTGTTTTTTTTTTCTGTTAGCGAAGAGTTTGGCCAATGTGGAAATCTAATTTGACTAAAGGATTCATTAATTCTCTCATTGCTGATTTTATAATCTTTTTTGCCTGTATTTTCATTCGAATCATATACTTTTCTTAATCCCAATAATCTAATTAGATTTACTTTTGAAAGTTCTTTTATTAGTTTTTTTATAAATAAAAAATTTTTGACAAACCATCTTTTTATTTCTTTTGAAATTGTTACAAAGAATTTAGTTTTTTCCTTGAAAACTTTTAAAAATAGAAAATATATCTTTTTGCATTTTACAAGTTTTATTTCCAGTTCCCTAATAACAGGCTCAAAAAAGTCAAAAAGGGAAGATCCCTTTCGGGGAGAACCAAAAGGCACGGTAGTTTCCATTCCCCAAACTGTGAAAAAATAAAAGGATGTTTTTTGTTTTTTCTTTAAATATTTATCAGACAACGGCAGTTTAGATCTGTGCCAGGGTTTCAGACAAAAAGGAAATAGGATTTTTATCTGAATACCGTCTGTTAACCAATTTTTTGGAAATTCGGTTTCTGATAGTTGAACACCATTATAGGTACATTTAATATGCATTTCTTGATTCCATTCCTGGAGATCTTCAGACCATTCGGGAAATTGTAATAATAAGATACGTCCAATATTTTTGACTATTATGTAAAAAGGTAAAAAAATATATTTTCTAAGAACTGATTGTGTTATTAGCATACAACCTCTTATTACTTGGGCGAATGGAATAGTATCCCAGGCTTCGGCTATC
>CM075062.1:111999344-112026844 GCA_037428765.1 Rubia yunnanensis | reverse complement strand
AATTAATAAAAGGGATTCCAATCTTCGCGTGTTAAAAATAAAGGAAATAAGCTAATTCTGATCGGGGTAGTATTCTAATAGATAGGCCCTATGGTCTATCTATTAGAGTGTAGAATGTCTAAAGGTCTACTTTATAATATATAAAAAAATACAATTTTAAAAATTCTAAAGCAAGTGGTAAATGTGTAATATGGGACTCATCCGAGTGAAGGTTCTCTTATGTATAATATCTCGTTCGACAACCATGATGTCTATGTGTATAACACTTTTCCTATTCATAGAATTCATAGAAAAGGCGTATATATTTATTTATGCATATATACTTAACCAAACGACTTCTTAATTCAATATTAAATTAAAGAGGGAATAATTTCCTTAGTACTCCTCCATAATTCGGGTAAGAACCCGTTGATTGAAATAGAACGGTTCGCAATCATTTTTATTATAATGAATTTCCTCTTCTCAGTATTCCTTTCGAAATACAAAGATGTGAGTTGGTGAAATATCTGTTTGATTGAAAAAGTGTGATTCATATAATGATAATGGATTCCTCCATCGGAATCGAATGGAATTCAAAATTTTTTTTCATTTTAAGTAGTGCAAAACGTGTTGCAGAACGATCTAGGAAACAAGTGATACAGTTTGATTAATTAGTAATACTCCTAGAGTCCACTTCTTCCCCACACTATAAGTGAAAGGGAAAATGTAAAGACTACCATTAAAGCAGCCCAAGCGAGACTTACTATATCCATGTGAATTATGTCTCCTTATCTATATAAATAGGATCTCTCAAAATATGAAGGAATTGAATTGTTCTATTCCTCTATACTAAATAGTATAGTGGAATCCATGGTGCAGAGTCAAAAAAGGATTCGGACCGAATAATATTGATATCCCAATTTACTAAATCAACTTCTACTAAATGAGCTCATTTAATGACAAATTCCTAGATGATTTCGAAACATTAAATAAAAGGAAAGATAAATATAAAACAAAATACGTAGTAACATCTCTAGGAAATGTTACTAATGGAAAACATGCATGTAGGAAAAATAAGGCCTTTTTTCTTTTTGGTTATTGATACTCATAAGTAAAAAGCATAAAAAGATAAATCAATATCGAATTGTGTATTTGATCGAATGCATAACCCTTTTCGACTATCTCTGTGAAAAATTTGAGAGATAATATATTTTTGATTCGAGGTTGCCGAAAAAAAATCATTTCCACTTTCTTATTGAAAGTAGGGTTTCACACCTCTTGTTGATCAGGCGACACCCGGATTTGAACTGGGGAAAAAGGATTTGCAGTCCCCCGCCTTACCACTCGGCCATGCCGCCAAAACGATATAAAATTAGAGAAATATGAAATATATCCTTGCATTACTGCACTCACTTTTCTTGTATTTATTGTATGTGTACACGCGGTGCATCGGGGGTTACATTTTTTGAATCCCTTTTTGCCTAAATTGCCTAAAAGAAACTCTTTGATTTCCGTTGTATTTGATACGCCCCTGTAGAGTATCTCAAAATAAGCAACTTTTTCCACTTTCTAGTCTGGTCTGTTTTCATTCACAAAAGTCAAACAAATTTGAACCATTAACTATTGCAAATCGAGGAACGATTTGAATTGAATCTCAAAGTTTGTTCTTTTTTTCTTTTCTTAATGACATAAGAACATATAAATTGATACATTACTATTGAGTTTAAAAACCCTTTTCAATTTAAATTATAGCAACAATTATGAGTATATGTAAACCCCAACTTTATTTGTTTATTTTAAATTTTTTATTTATTATATTTTAATTCTAAATATATGATATGTTTATGTTGCCTAGAAGAAATTCTCAGAAGATTTTCATAGCTCAGAGTTGAATAGAAAATTTCTATTTTAGCATAAAGCATGTTGTTTAAAATATGAACATCAACACAACAAAGGAGAACACGGATATTAATATTATTAATATTGTAGATATTAATATCTACATACGTCTTTAATAAATAAATAAATAGCTCTTCTATTTAGATTTTCTATTAGATTCTATTTAGATTTTCTATTAGAAACTTCATATATGTAAATATATGTAATATCATAATAATGAGAATCATAGAAATTCAATCATTTTTTTGTTTGATATTCTCTCCAAAATTCTATAACTTAACCTTAATTAAGATTAAGTGGCCAATTTTTTTCTAGAATTGTTTTAAAAATTCCTTTCAATTTGTATCCGTTCAAAATTTTAATTAACGTAGAAACTTCTTTTTTTCTTCATTCATACGTATTTCATACATTCTAGTCGAGATATGGAGTTGGGTAAAATTTCATGTGATTCAGTAAACAGAATATAAATTCCATCATTGCTAGATCATTTCTAAAAATTTGGTCAAGAGTGGGATTTTTTGATAAATGGGAAATTTAAAATGCTAGGGGATGGAAACGAGGGAATGTCTACAATACCTGGATTAAATCAGATACAATTTGAAGGATTTTGTAGGTTTATTGATCAGGGTTTAATGGAAGAACTTTCTAAATTTCCAAAAATAGAAGACACAGATCAAGAAATCGAATTTCAATTATTTGTGGAGACATACCAACTGGTAGAACCCTTGATAAAAGAAAAGGATGCTGTATATGAATTATTAACATATTCCTCTGAATTATATATATCCGCAGGATTAATTTGGAAAACCGGCAGGGATATGCAAGAACAAACAATTTTTATTGGAAACATTCCTCTAATGAATTCCTTAGGAACTTTTATAGTCAATGGAATATATAGAATTTTGATCAATCAAATATTGCAAAGCCCCGGTATTTATTACCGGTCAGAATTGGACCATAACGGAATTTCGGTATATACTGGTACTATAATATCAGATTGGGGAGGAAGATCAGAATTAGAGATTGATATAAAAGCAAGGATCTGGGCTCGTGTAAGTAGGAAACAAAAAATATCTATTCTAGTTCTATCATCAGCTATGGGTTTAAATTTAAGAGAAATTCTAGAAAATGTTTGGTATCCTGAAATCTTTTTGTCTTTTCTGAACGATAAGGAGAGAAAAAAAATTGGGTCAAAAGAAAATGCCATTTTAGCGTTTTATGAACAATTTGCTTGTGTAGGTGGAGATCCGGTATTTTCTGAATCCTTATGTAAAGAATTACAAAAAAAATTCTTTCAACAAAGATGTGAATTAGGAAGAATTGGTCGACGAAATCTGAACCGAAGGCTAAACCTTGATATACCCCAGAACAATACCTTTTTGTTACCACGAGATATATTGGAAGCCGCAGATCATTTGATTGGACTGAAATTTGGAATGGGCACAGTTGACGATATGAATCATTTGAAAAATAAACGTATTCGTTCTGTAGCAGATCTTTTACAAGATCAATTTGGGTTGGCTCTGGTTCGTTTAGAAAATGCGGTTCGCGGAACTATATGTGGAGCAATTCGACATAAATTGATACCAACACCTCAAAATTTGGTAACTTCAACTGCATTAACAACTACTTTTGAGTCTTTTTTTGGTTTACACCCCCTATCTCAAGTTTTGGATCGAACCAATCCATTGACACAAATAGTTCATGGCAGAAAGTTGAGTTATTTGGGCCCTGGGGGACTAACAGGGCGAACTGCTAGTTTTCGGATACGAGATATTCATTCCAGTCACTATGGGCGTATTTGTCCAATTGATACATCTGAAGGAATCAATGTTGGACTTATTGGATCCTTATCAATTCATACGAAGCTAGGTCCGTGGGGATCTCTAGAAAGCCCTTTTTATGAGATTTCTGAGAGATCCACAGGGGTACGAATGCTTTTTTTATCGCCGGGTAGAGATGAATACTTTACGATAGCGGCGGGAAATTCTTTGGCTTTAAATGGGGATCTTCAGGAAGAGCAGGTTGTTCCAGCTCGATACCGTCAAGACTTTTTAACTATTGCGTGGGAAAGGGTTCATCTTAGAAGTATTTTCCCCTTCCAATATTTTTCTATTGGAGCTTCGCTCATTCCTTTTATCGAACATAATGATGCGAATCGAGCTTTAATGAGTTCGAATATGCAACGTCAAGCAGTTCCACTTTCTAGGTCCGAGAAATGCATTGTTGGAACTGGGTTGGAACGACAAGCAGCTCTAGATTCCGGGGCTCTTTATATAGCCGAACGCGAAGGAAGGGTCATTTATACGGATACGGACAAAATAGTTTTATCGGGTAATGAAGGTACTCTAAGCATTCGATTAGATCAGTATCAACGCTCAAACAAAAATACTTATATGCACCAAAAACCACAGGCTCGTCGGGGTAAATGCATTAAAAAGGGGCAAATTTTAGCTGACGGTGCTGCTACGGTTGGTGGAGAACTTTCATTGGGGAAGGGTATATTAGTAGCTTATATGCCGTGGGAAGGTTACAATTATGAAGATGCAGTACTCATTAGTGAACGTTTGGTATATGAAGATATTTATACTTCCTTTCACATACGGAAATATGAAATTCAGATCCATGTCACAAACCAAGGTCCCGAAAGGGTCACTAATGAAATACCCCATTTAGAAGCCCATTTACTCCGCAATTTAGATAAAAATGGAATTGTGATGCTTGGATCTTGGGTAGAGATGGGTGATATTTTAGTAGGAAAATTAACGCCCCAGGTGGTCAAAGAGTCGTCATATGCTCCAGAAGATAGATTGTTACGAGCTATCCTTGGCATTCAGGTATCTACTTCAAAAGAAACGTCTCTAAAACTACCTATAGGCGCTAGGGGTCGGGTTATTGATGTCAGATGGATCGATAAGAAGGGGGGTTCCAGTTATAATCCAGAAACTATTCGTGTATATATTTCACAGAAACGTGACATTAAAGTCGGTGATAAAGTAGCAGGAAGACACGGAAATAAGGGTATTATTTCCAAGATTTTGCCTAGACAAGACATGCCTTATTTGGAAGATGGAATACCTGTTGATATGGTCTTTAATCCTTTAGGAGTACCTTCAAGGATGAATGTCGGACAGATATTTGAATGTTCACTTGGGTTAGCCGGAAACCTGTTAAACAGGCATTATCGAATAGCGCCCTTTGATGAGCGATATGAACAAGAAGCTTCGAGAAAACTGGTATTTTCTGAATTATATCAAGCTAGTAAGCAAACGGCGAATCCGTGGGTATTTGAAGTCGAATACCCGGGAAAAAGCAGAATATTTGATGGAAGGGCGGGGAATCCTTTTGAACAGCCCGTTTTAATAGGAAAGCCTTATATTTTAAAATTAATTCATCAAGTTGATGATAAAATCCACGGCCGTTCAAGTGGACATTATGCACTTGTTACACAACAACCCCTTAGAGGAAGGGCAAAGCGGGGGGGGGGGGGGGCAGCGTGTAGGAGAAATGGAGGTTTGGGCTCTCGAAGGGTTTGGTGTTGCTCATATTTTACAAGAGATGCTTACTTATAAATCTGATCATATTAGAGCTCGCCAGGAAGTACTTGGTACTACAATTGTAGGCGAAACAATACCTAATCCCGAGGGTACCCCAGAATCTTTTCGATTACTCGTTCGAGAACTACGATCTTTAGCTCTGGAACTAAATTATTTCCTTGTATCTGAGAAAAACTTTCAGATTCAGAGGAAGGAAGCTTAATCGGAATGAATCAGCATTTCTCTTCTATGATCGATAGGTATAAACATCAACAGCTCCAAATTGGATCAGTTTCTCCTCAACAAATAAGTGCTTGGGCCACTAAAATACTGCCTAATGGAGAGATAGTCGGAGAAGTAACAAAACCCTATACTTTTCATTACAAAACCAATAAACCGGAAAAGGATGGATTGTTTTGTGAAAGAATTTTTGGACCTATTAAAAGTGGAATTTGTGCTTGTGGAAATTATCGCGTAATCGGAGAGGAAAACGACGACCCAAAATTTTGCGAGAAATGCGGTGTTGAATTTATTGATTCTCGTATACGAAGGTATCAAATGGGCTACATCAAACTCGCATGCCCAGTAACCCATGTATGGTATTTAAAACGTCTTCCTAGTTATATTGCGAATCTTTTAGATAAATCCCTTAAAGAATTAGAAGGTCTAGTCTATTGCGATGTGTGATTTGATCAAAATGCTGATTTTACAGATTCCAAATGAGAAACTGTCATTCCATGGAATCGAATTGGGATGCCCTAGATCTGACACGTCGCTTGGGAGGAGTAACATGAAGCTCAGAATTAGGGTAGGGGTATAATCAATACTCCCAAAATAAAAGAAAAGGGCAATTGGTCTATGGTCAGTTTCGTAACAAATAAATAGAGATTCCTATTTCTCTTTGTACCTCGTAAAAAAAGACTTTTTTGTTTTGTAGAATTAACTATTTTTTCCTATCTTTTGGAAAGAAATTATGTTCAAGGAAGTAAATATGTCATGGTTGCAGGAGTCTATTGATCGCATGTAGACTGTAGGGATATCGTGCATGGCATAACCATCGAGTTGCAGTCGGGACCTAAAAGATCTAATAGAACAGCACATAGACAAGTCAATCTCTTATGAATTTCAAGGTAATCCCTTAATTTCATTACAATTACTAAGAATTAAATTAAGATATTCATCATTAGAAATTAGAAGGGAGGTAGACTACTCAAGAATTTTTCACTTTTTCATTTATTCAATCGTAATTGAATAAAGAATTAAGAAAAAAAAGCTAGAAACTTGAGTAAGGAGTAGATCCTTTTGTTTTGAAGTTTTCTCAAGAGAACTCCTTTCTTTATTTGGTGTACCTACTTGAGCCGGATGAGGGGAAATTTTCACGTCCGATTTTGAGGGGGAGATCCTATAGGATCCTATCCCAATTTTTCTTTTGCTAGGCCCATAACTAAAAAACCCACTTTCTTACGATTACGAGGTTTATTCGAATATGAAATCCAATCTTGGAAATACAGTATCCCACTTTTTTTACTACCCAGGGCTTCTATACATTTCGAAATCGAGAAATGTCTACTGGTGCGATTGCTATACGAGAACAATTAGCTGATCTAGATTTACGAATTATTCTAGAAAATTCATTAGTAGAATGGAAAGAATTAGGCGAAGAAGGTCCCACGGGAAATGACTGGGAAGATCGAAAAGTTGGAAGAAGAAAGGATTTTTTGGTTCGGCGTATGGAACTGACAAAGCAGTTTATTCGAACAAATATAGAACCAGAATGGATGGTTTTGTGTCTATTACCAGTTCTTCCTCCTGAATTGAGACCCATCATTCAGATAGATGGGGGTAAGCTAATGAGTTCGGATATTAATGAACTCTATAGAAGAGTTATCTATCGGAACAACACTCTTACCGATCTATTAACAACAAATAGATCTACGCCAGGAGAATTGGTAATGTGCCAGGAAAAATTAGTCCAAGAAGCCGTCGATACACTTCTTGATAATGGAATTCGACGTGGTCAACCAACGAAGGACGGTCATAATAAAGTTTACAAGTCATTTTCCGATGTAATTGAAGGTAAAGAAGGAAGATTTCGAGAGACTCTGCTTGGCAAACGAGTCAATTATTCAGGACGGTCCGTTATTGTTGTTGGACCATCACTTTCATTACATCAATGTGGATTACCTCGAGAAATAGCAATAGAACTTTTCCAGACATTTGTAATTCGTGGTCTAATTGGACAACATCTTGCTTCTAACATAGGAGTTGCTAAGAATAAAATTCGGGAAAAAGAAAGCATTGTATGGGAAATACTTCAGCAAGTTATGCAGGGACATCCTGTATTGCTCAATAGAGCACCTACTTTGCATAGATTAGGCATACAGGCATTCCAGCCCATTTTAGTGGAAGGACGTGCTATTTGTTTGCATCCACTAGTTTGTAAGGGATTCAATGCAGATTTTGATGGGGATCAAATGGCTGTTCATGTACCTTTATCGTTGGAAGCCCAAGCGGAGGCACGTTTACTTATGTTTTCTCATCAGAATCTTTTGTCTCCAGCTATTGGGGATCCCATTTCCGTACCAACCCAAGATATGCTTATGGGGCTCTATGTATTAACTAGCGGGAATCGTCGAGGTATTTGTGTAATGAAATATAATCCACGGAATCGCAGCAAGGATGAAAATAAAAGAAGTGCCAATAATAATTATGAGTATACGAAAGAACCTTTTTTTTGTAATTCCTATGATGCAATTGAGGCTTATCGTCGGAAACGAATCCATTTAGATAGTCCTTTGTGGCTCCGGTGGCGGCTGGACCGACGTGTTATTGCTTCAAGAGAAATTCCTGTCGAAATTCACTATGAATGTTTAGGGACTTATTATGAGATTTATGGACACTATCTAATAGTACGAAGTATAATAAAAAAACAAATTCTTTTTCTATACATTCGAACCACTGTTGGTCAGATTTTTCTTTATCGAAAAATGGAAGAAGCAATACAGGGTTTTTCTCGCGCCTGTTCATATGCTACTTAGGAATTCTATGATACCGCGGATACCTCAATTTCCGCGGTTCAGCTGAGATTAGAGTTCCGGAATTACAATTTCTATCCGAATCAAAATCGAAAAAAAAGGAAGTTTTTTAATCACTGACCCTAACCCATTGTAGAATCCTACTCAGCCGAATATGGAGGTACTTTATGGCAGAACGGGCCAATCTGGTCTTTCACAATAAAGCGATCGATGGAACTGCCATGAAACGACTTATTAGTCGATTAATAGAGCACTTTGGAATGGCATATACATCGCACATCCTGGATCAAGTAAAAACCCTGGGTTTTCAACAAGCTACTGCTACATCTATTTCATTAGGAATTGATGATCTTTTAACAATACCTTCAAAGGGATGCCTAGTTCAAGATGCTGAACAACAAAGTTTGATTTTTGAAAAACACCACCATTCTGGGAATGTACATGCAGTAGAAAAATTACGTCAATCTATTGAAATCTGGTATGCTACAAGTGAATATTTGCGACAGGAGATGAATCCAAATTTTAGGATGACTGACCCCTTAAATCCCGTTCATATAATGTCTTTTTCAGGCGCTAGAGGAAATGTATCTCAGGTACATCAATTAGTAGGTATGAGAGGATTAATGTCGGATCCTCAAGGACAAATGATTGATTTACCTATTCAAAGCAATTTACGGGAAGGGCTGTCTTTAACAGAATATATAATCTCTTGCTACGGAGCCCGTAAGGGGGTTGTGGATACTGCTGTACGGACATCTGATGCCGGATATCTCACACGCAGACTTGTTGAAGTAGCCCAACACATTGTTGTACGTCGAACAGATTGTGGCACTACCCGCGCTATTTCTCTGAGTCCTCGGAATGGGATGATGCCCGAACGGTTTTTTATTCAAACATTAATTGGTCGTGTATTAGCAGATGATATATATATGGGTCAGCGATGTATTGCCACTAGAAATCAAGACATTGGGGTTGGGCTTGCCAACCGATTCATAACTTTTCGCGCGGAAACAATACCTATTCGAACCCCCTTTACCTGTAGGAGTACATCTTGGATCTGCCGATTTTGTTATGGCCAGAGTCCTACTCATGGCGACCTGGTTGAATTGGGAGAAGCCGTAGGTATTATTGCAGGTCAATCGATTGGAGAACCGGGGACTCAATTAACATTAAGAACCTTTCATACCGGCGGAGTATTTACAGGAGGTACTGCGGAACATGTGAGAACTCCTTATAATGGAAAAATAAAATTCAATAAGGATTTAGTTCATCCGACACGTACACGTCACGGACATCCTGCTTTTCTATGCTCTACGGACTTGTATGTAACTATTGAGAGTGAAGATATTATACATAATGTGAATATTCCATCAAAGAGTTTTCTTTTAATTCAAAACGATCAATATGTAGAATCAGAACAAGTGATTGCTGAGATTCGGGCGGGAATACCCACTTTGAATTTTAAGGAGAAAGTTTGAAAACATATTTATTCTGACTCAGATGGCGAAATGCACTGGAGTACCGACGTGTATCATACACCGGAATTTACGTATGGTAATATCCATTTATTACCAAAAACAAGTCATTTATGGATATTATTGGGAGGTCCGTGCAGATCGAGTCTCGCCTCCCTTTCGCTTCACAAAGATCAAGATCAAACGAACGCGCATTCTCTTTCTCTCAAACGAAGAGATATTTCTTCGAAACTATCAGTAACTAACGCTCCTATGAGGTACAAATTCTTTAGTTCGGATTTTTATTGTAAAGAAAAAGAGAGCATTCGCAATTATTTAGACTTTAATCGAATCCTATGTACTGGTCATTGTAATCTCCTATATTCGGCCATTCTCCGGGAGAATTCTGATTTATTGTCAAAGAGGCGAAGAAATAGATTTCTTATGCCACTTCAACCCATTCATGAACGCGAAAATGAATTAATATCCACTTTCGGTATCTCGATTGAAATTCCCTTAAATGGTATTTTTCGTAGAAATAGTATTCTTTCTTATTTTGATGATCCTCGATATCGAAGAAAGAGTTTGGGAATTACTAAATATGGGACTATCGAAATGCAGTCAATCGCCAAAAAGGAAGATTTGATTGAATATCAAGGAGTTAAGGAATTTAAGTCAAAATCCGAAATGAAAGTAGATCGATTTTTTTTCATTCCTGAAGAAGTGCATATCTTACCCGTATCTTCTTCCATAATGGTACGGAACAATAGTATCATTGGGGTAGATACACAAATAGCTTTAAATATACGAAGCCGGGGAGGGGGGTTGGTTCGGGTAGATAGGAAAAAAAAAAGAATTGAACTGAAAATATTTTCTGGAGATATTCATTTTCCTGGAGAGACAGATAAGATATCCCGACATAGCGGCATTTTGATACCGATACCACCAGGAACCGGACAAAGAAATTCCAAAGAATTAAAAAATTTTAAAATTTGGATCTATGTCCAACGGATTACACCTAGCAAAAAGGGGTATTTTATTTTGGTTCGACCTGTTGTCATATATGAACTCATGGACGGTGTAAATGTAGCAACACTTTTTCCTCACGATCTGTTGCAGGAAAGGGACAATGTACGACTTCGAGTTGTAAATTACATCCTTTATGGAAATGGTAAACCAATTCGAGGAATTTTTGATACAAGTATTCAATTAGTCCGTACTTGTTTAGTATTGAATTGAGATAAAGAAAAAAAAAAGATTCTTCCAGCAAAGAAATCCGTGCGTCTTTTATTGAAATAAGGACAAATGGTTTGATTCGACATTTCCTAAGAATCAACTTGATCAAATCCCCTATTTCGGATATCGGAAAAAGGAAGGATTCCCCAGGTTCGGGATTGCTCTCTGATAATGGATCAGATTGCACCAATATCAATCCGTTTTCTTCCATTTTTTTCTATCCTAAGGTAAGAATTCAACAATTCCTTAACCCAAGTCAAGGAACTATTCATACGTTGTTGAATAAAACTAAGGAATTCCAATCATTGATAATTTTGTTATCATCCAACTGTTCTCGAATGGACCCATTCACCCGTGTAAAATATCATCAGAATAGAGTAAACGAATCAATTAAAAAAATCCAATTAAGAATTCGCTGGGCCCTTTAGGATCAGTCTATCCAATTGGGAATTGTTATTCATTTTCCGATTTACTAACTCATAATCATATTTTTGTAACTAACTATTTGCAACTTGACAATTTTAAACAGACCTTTCAAGTAATTAAATATTATTCAATGGATGAAAATGGGAAAATTTATAACCAGGACCCATGTACATCTAATAATATTATTTTGAATCCATTCAATTTGAATTGGTATTTTTTCTGTCACAATTATTGTTATTTTAAAGAGACATCTACAATAATAAGTCTTGGACAGTTTATTTGTGCAAATGTGTGTATAGCCAAAAATAGAACACACCTAAAGTCGGGTCAAGTTATATTTGTTCAAGTCGACTCCGTAGTAATACGATCAGCTAAGCCTTATTTGGCGACCCCAGGAGCAACTGTTCATGGACATTATGGGGAAATCCGTTACGAAGGAGATATCTTAGTTACATTTATATATGAAAAATCAAGATCTGGTGATATAACGCAGGGTCTTCCAAAGGTGGAACAGGTATTAGAAGTTCGTTCGATTGATTCAATATCGATGAATCTAGAAAAGAGGATTGAGGGTTGGAACAAATGTATAACAAAAATTCTTGGAATTCCTTGGGGATTCTTGATTGGTGCTAAGCTAACTATATAGCTCAAAGTCGTATCTCTTTGGTTAATAAGATCCAAAAAGTTTATCGATCCCAGGGGGTGCAGATTCATAATAAACATATTGAAATTATTGTACGTCAAATAACATCAAAGGTGTTGATTTCGGAAGATGGAATGTCTAATGTTTTTTCACCTGGAGAACTTATTGGATTGTTGCGAGCCGAACGAATGGGTCGAGCTTTCGAAGAAGTGATTTGTTACAGAGCTGTCTTACTGGGAATAACAAGAGCATCTCTCAATACTCAAAGTTTCATATCGGAAGCGAGTTTTCAAGAAACTTCTCGAGTTTTAGCAAAAGCTGCTCTTCGGGGGCGTATCGATTGGTTAAAAGGTCTGAAAGAAAACGTTGTTTTGGGAGGAATGATACCCGTCGGGACTGGAGTGAAAGGATTAGTACATCCTTCAAAACAACATAATAAGATTCCCTTGGAAACAAAAAAAAAGAATCTATTCGAGAGGGAAATGAGAGATCTTTTATTTCACCAAAGAAAATTATTTGATTCTTTGCTTTCAAAGAGTTTCCATGATACATCAGAACAGTCTTTTATAGGATTTACTAAGTCCTAAAAAAGGATTCCTTCCTTTTATTGAGTGTGGTCATTCGATTTAATAATTAATAAATAAAATAAAAAGAAATAGTAAAAAATAATAATAATGAATAGAAAAGAATAATGTAATGGCTTAGGTCGTCTATCTACAGACAATCTACGGTAGGGCTGAAGGTTCCATCGGAACAATTTTATATTTCAGTTTCAGGGTTGCTCGTCTCTTTTTTTTTTCAAAAAAGGGGGGGAAATGACAAGAAGATATTGGAGCATCAATTTAGAAGAAATGATGGAGGCGGGGGTTCATTTTGGCCATGGTATTAGGAAATGGAATCCTAAAATGGCACCTTATATCTCTGCAAAGCGTAAGGGTATTCATATTACAAATCTTACGAGAACTGCTCGTTTTTTATCAGAAGCTTGTGATTTGCTTTTTGAGGCAGCAAGCCAAAGAAAACAATTCTTAATTGTTGGTACCAAAAAAAAAGCCGCCGATTCAGTAGCATGGGCTGCAATAAAGTCCCGATGTCATTATGTTAATACAAAATGGCTTGGCGGTATGTTAACGAATTGGTCCACTACAGAAACGAGACTTCAGAAGTTTAGGGACTTGAGAATGGAACAAAAAACAGGAATACTTAATCGTCTTCCAAAAAGAGATGCAGCTATGTTAAAAAGACAGTTATCTCATTTGGAAAGATATCTGGACGGGATTAAATATATGACACGGTTACCCGATATTGTAATCATCGTTGATCAGCACGAAGAATATACGACCCTGCGTGAGTGTATTACTTTAGGAATTCCAACAATTTGTTTAATCGATACAAATTGTGACCCCGATTTGGCAGATATTTCGATTCCCTCTAATGATGACGCTATCGCTTCAATCCGATTAATTCTTAACAAATTTGTGTTCGCGATTTGTGAGGGCCGTTCTAGCTATATAAGAAACTCTTGATTAATAATAAGATAAATAACTTAAACCACATAGATTTATGCTATTTATATAATCGGTTATGATTTCTGAATTTCAAAAAGAGATAAAAATAACTGGGGATATTTTATGATTAGTTAGTATTCAAAATCTTAGTTGGTATTCAAAAATATCCGATGCAAGTAGGCAAAGAGATGGTTGAATGTTGAATCAAAATTCTTTTTGTTTAAAGTTCGATTTTTCCGAGGTCAATATGAATGTTCTAACAAACACACTAAAAGGTTTATACGATGTATCTGGTGTGGAAGTAGGCCAACATTTCTATTGGAAATAGGTGGGTTTCAAGTCCACGGCCAAGTCCTTATTACTTCTTGGTTTGTAATTGCTATCTTATTAGGTTCGGCTGCTCTAGCTGTTCGGAATCCACAAACCATTCCGACTGGGGGTCAGAATCTTTTCGAATATATTCTTGAATTTATTCGTGATATCAGTAAAACCCAAATTGGAGAAGAATATGGCCCTTGGGTTCCTTTTATTGGAACTATGTTTCTATTTATTTTTGTTTCTAATTGGTCAGGAGCGCTTTTACCTTGGAAAATTATACAACTACCTCATGGGGAGTTAGCTGCACCCACGAATGATATAAATACTACAGTTGCTTTGGCTTTACTCACGTCAGCGGCCTATTTCTATGCGGGTCTTAGCAAAAAGGGATTAAGTTATTTCGGGAAATATATTCAACCAACTCCAATACTTTTACCCATTAATATTTTAGAAGATTTCACAAAACCTTTATCGCTTAGTTTTCGACTTTTCGGGAATATCTTAGCTGATGAATTAGTTGTTGTTGTTCTTGTTTCTTTAGTACCTTCAGTGATTCCTATACCTGTTATGTTCCTTGGATTATTTACAAGTGGTATTCAAGCTCTTATTTTTGCAACTTTAGCTGCGGCTTATATAGGGGAATCCATGGAGGGCCATCATTAAAATAATCTTTATATATATATTTATATATTTTTTTTAACGTATGGTTCAAGCTAATTTCGTTAGGAAATATACAATTACGCCATAGACTACAATATATAGTAATCGAAAAATGAGTATATTAATGAGTTTATTATAAGGTTGCCTAAAAACGGAAAGAGATCAACAAAAAGATCTTTTTCCTAAAATTCCTCCTCGTCCCATATCATACCCCACAATCCATATTTCATTATTCAATATATCACAATATGAAAATAATAGAAAAAATAAAAATAGAATAAAATAACAAAGCAAAGGGTGAAAGGAAAGAAAAGATTCTCCATTTTGGTTGATTTTGGTCAACCGATTGACCAAACGAAAATAGTAATATAATAAAAAACAAATTGCATGAACTTAGATTTAGATCAATCAAATAATGTTATTTCTATCTAATGATTTGGACTAATCAATTTATCGATTTAGATTTGATCTAGTGTAAGAATGATAAAAAAAAAGTAAGGGGAAATCATTTTCAAAAAAGTAGAATTCAGAACAAATCGGTTGGTTAAGAAAGGGTAGGTATATGCAATTGAATGGGCTATAACTAAGTCAACTCCCGCATATGTTTTATTAATTGCTTCTCAAATACTATATGAATGTAAGATGAGTGGTTAGTTTTCATTATGAAAGAAAGACATTTATGTGGAATAGTCAATATTGCCTGATTATATATGCACTTTATATATGAACTAAATGAACTAAAGATATATACAGATATTATGCCCTAATTCTATGAATTTAGATAGTTATTCGACGGTAAGCCTGTTCCCCTCCACCTCTTTCGAACTTTGACTGTTTATATGTTTGGATGTTTTTTCTTAATTTCATGACTTTACTAATTTACTTTCTAGTTCGAAACTAAGAAATCAATGAGTTTGTGGATAGAAAGGAAAATAGATATTGAAGGAGTTCCAACAGTTCAATAATACTATTACTTCAATTCCTTGAACCCGAAGTTTTTAGTTATTTCAACTGGACAAATTCTAGCAATGTAATAAGAAAGTTCTAATTCATTGGATGATTGTATCATTAACCATTTTTTTTTGGTACGAGGGGACTTATCATGAATCCACTGATTTCTGCCGCTTCCGTTATTGCTGCTGGTTTGGCCGTAGGGCTTGCTTCTATAGGACCGGGGGTTGGTCAAGGAACTGCTGCAGGTCAAGCTGTAGAAGGTATTGCGAGACAGCCTGAGGCAGAGGGAAAAATAAGGGGCACTCTATTGCTTAGTCTAGCTTTTATGGAAGCTTTAACAATTTATGGATTGGTTGTAGCATTAGCACTTTTGTTTGCGAATCCTTTTGTTTAATCTTAAAAATATAAAAAAAACATAGTGTAGTGCCTTTGACTTGTCATTTGCTTTTTCGAATGATCGCAAGATTTGACTCCTCTATATTCATTGACAAAATAACCGACGGGAAGGGCTGATTTGCGGATGAGGAATTGGTATACCGACCCAACCCGCTTTCATCCTTCCCATTTGGAGTCCGGGGGCGGTTAAGTATTGCAAGAATGCGGTTAGTTTACATAACTCCAATACTTTTCAAAATCAAAATAAAGCAATAAATAAAAAAGAAGGCTATTCCATTTTTGAGTCTATCTATTATCTATAAAGGAGATACTATGAAAAATGTAACCGATTCTTTCCTTTCTTTGAGCCGCTGGCCATCCGCTGGGAGTTTCGGGTTTAATATCGATATTTTATCAACAAATCTAATAAATCTAAGTGTAGTATTTGGTGTATTGATCTTTTTTGGAAAGGGAGTGTGTGCGGGTTGTTTATTTCAAAAATAGGCTGGATCCACCCAGCTGCGCCTTTCTTTGCTAGTTATAACAAAAAAAGGTGCATGATCTCACGAATTACTTCGAAAGAAATTTTACAATTTGATGTAAGAACTATAGCATTTCGTGATTTATTGGTAAAATACTCTTTGATTCTCTCTCAACCAATAATATAGGAACATGAACATGGTTAAAGCAAGTTGTTTGAAGTCTCGATACAGCACGGTACTCTTTCTACCACTATGGTAATATATAGATGATTCAAAATGAATCATTTTATCGATAGAGAACACTCCTAGCGATAAAATGATTTGAAGAGCACTTATTGTAATTGTGGGGATTTTACCCATTTTATCCAATGCTGAATCGGCGACCTATGTGTTCTGTATAAATTAAGAAGAATTTTTTGGATTGAAAAAAAAAAAAGAAACGACTTTGCTGACAATTATATATTTTTGTCAAAAGAGTCCTCTGAATATTTTGTAGTTTAGATATTTGGTTTGTTTTGAATCAGAACAAAGAAGAGAGGATAGGCTTATCATTACATTTATAAAAAGGTATGAGAATTTTTTGGGCTTGAGAGCCAAATGAATCGAAAGATTCATGTTTGGTTCGGGAAGGGATTATGGAAGCTTTAAAATTAATGAATCAAAAGATAATCTACTTTCATTAAGTGATTTATTAGACAATCGAAAGCAGAGAATCTTGAATACTATTCGAAATTCAGAGGCAGGGCCGTCTCTGACAATTTGGAGGCCCTGTTCTAAATGAAAAATGAGGCCCTTCTTATCTCCCCCTAGAGTAATTTTAGGGGGAGATAAGAATTTTAATGGGTTTTGGAAACTGAAAGAAAATAAAAGAAATTGAAAGGAGAAAATTTTGGGGAGTGGAAGAGTTGAAGGCGATAAATTGGGAATCAGGCGAGAGGTTTCTGCCTTTTTGGCTTTTGCGCAGGAAGAAAAACTGATTCTACATTCTGAATTTATTTTTTTCCTAATATATATAATACACATGCATATTATTTTGGGGCCCCAAAAATTTTGGGGCCCGGTTCTGTAGGGCTGTTTGGGCTTGCCCACAACCGGCCCTGTTCAGAGGAACTCCGGGAAGGGGCTATTGAACAGTTGGAAAAGGCTCGGGCTCGCTTACGGCAAGTGGAAAAAGAAGCAGCTCAGTTCCGAGTTGATGGATACTCTGACATAGAGCGAGAAAAATTGAATTTAATTAATTCAACTTATAAGATTTTGGAACAATTAGAAAATTACAAAAATGAAACTATTCAGTTTGAACAGCAAAGGACGATTAATCAAGTTCGACAACGGATTTTTCAACAAGCCTTACGGAGAGCTCTAGGAATTCTGAATAGTTGTTTGAACAATGAGTTACATTTACGTACTATTAATGCCAATATTAGCATGTTAGGGTCGATCAAAGAAATAACTGATTAGTCTTTCTATTGTAGGCATTATTTTTTTGTTTCAAATAAAGAATTACGAAATCCTTATGGTAACCATTCGAGCTGACGAAATTAGTAATATTATTCGGGAACGCATTGAACAATATAATAGAAAAGTAAAGGTTGTAAATACTGGTACCGTGCTTCAAGTAGGCGATGGTATTGCTCGTATTCATGGTCTTGATGAGGTGATGGCGGGCGAATTAGTTGAATTTGAAGAAGGGACAATAGGGATTGCTCTTAATTTGGAATCAAATAATGTTGGTGTTGTATTAATGGGCGATGGTTTGATGATACAAGAGGGAAGCTCTGTAAAAGCAATAGGACGAATTGCTCAGATACCAGTGAGTGAGGGTTATTTGGGACGTGTTATAAATGCCCTAGCTAAACCTATTGATGGTAGAGGTGAAATTTCATCTTCTGAATCTCGATTAATTGAATCTCCTGCCCCGGGTATTATTTCTCGGCGTTCCGTATATGAGCCTCTACAAACAGGGCTTATTGCAATTGATTCGATGATTCCTATAGGACGAGGTCAGCGCGAATTAATTATTGGGGACAGACAGACCGGTAAAACGGCAGTAGCCACAGATACCATTCTCAACCAACAAGGTCAAAATGTAATATGTGTTTATGTAGCTATTGGTCAAAAAGCATCTTCAGTGGCTCAGGTAGTAACCAATTTCCAGGAAAGAGGGGCGATGGAATATACTATTGTCGTAGCCGAAATGGCGGATTCCCCTGCTACATTACAATATCTGGCTCCTTATACAGGAGCAGCTCTAGCTGAATTTTTTATGTATCGTAAACAACATACTTTAATCATTTATGATGATCTCTCCAAACAAGCCCAAGCTTATCGACAAATGTCTCTTCTATTACGAAGACCGTCGGGTCGCGAAGCTTATCCAGGGGATGTTTTTTATTTGCATTCCCGCCTTTTGGAAAGAGCTGCTAAATTAAGTTCTAGTTTAGGGGAAGGTAGTATGACCGCCTTACCAATCGTTGAAACTCAATCGGGAGATGTTTCGGCTTATATTCCTACGAATGTAATTTCTATTACGGATG
Source organism: Rubia yunnanensis (assembly GCA_037428765.1). Lineage (NCBI taxonomy): Eukaryota > Viridiplantae > Streptophyta > Magnoliopsida > Gentianales > Rubiaceae > Rubia > Rubia yunnanensis. Next base: position 112,007,805 of record CM075062.1, on the reverse strand, counting down.
GCCAAATTTTCCTATCCGCCGATCTGTTCAATGTTGGAATCAAGCCTGCTATTAATGTGGGTATCTCTGTTTCCAGAGTCGGGTCTGCGGCTCAAATTAAAGCCATGAAACAAGTAGCTGGTAAATTAAAGTTGGAATTGGCACAATTTGCAGAATTAGAAGCCTTTGCACAATTTGCTTCTGATTTGGATAAAGCTACTCAGAATCAATTGGCAAGAGGGCAACGATTGCGTGAACTGCTTAAGCAATCCCAATCAGCGCCTCTTGCAGTGGAAGAGCAGATAATGACTATTTATACCGGAACAAATGGCTATCTTGATTCATTAGAAATTGGACAGGTAAAGAAATTTCTTGTCGAGTTACGTACTTACGTCAAAACTAAGAAACCCCAGTTCCAAGAAATAATTTCTTCTACCAAGACATTTACCGAGGAAGCGAAATCCCTTTTGAAAGAAGCTATTCAGGAGCAAATGGATCGTTTTATCCTTCAGGAATAGGTATAAAAAATGTATCATTTACTTTTTTTATCTTATTTTGTTTTCAAAAAGTAATTAAATGTCTTGAATTCAAATTGTTCAAAAGGTTTTTCCTTTATATCGAAATTCTTTTTTATTAAAAATATGGAAACAATTTGCGTCCAATAGGATTTGAACCTATACTAAAGGTTTAGAAGACCTCTGTCCTATCCATTAGACAATGGACGCTTTTCGTTCTGATTTTTCATATTTTTACTTTCCTCACCTCCTTATTGGTTGAAAAAAAAACACTCAGATTGCATGGGAGATAGTTTTTTGAAATTGTATTTTAAAATTTTATATTCTACCATACCTTAATACTAATACTACTACTAATCTTAAATCCAATTAATCTAATAATTACATAGAGTATATAATATAAACATTTAAAAGAAAAGCGGGTAGCGGGAATCGAACCCGCATCGTTAGCTTGGAAGGCTAGGGGTTATAGTCGACGTTAATTCAACATTTTCAACGTCTCTAATTCAAAACCGAACCCGAAACTTTGGTTTCATTCGGCTCCTTTATGGATGTGAACAATATTGTAACAAAATTCTAATCCATAACATCTATGTCAGCTTTTTTTGTCTGAATAGAAAAAAACAAATAGCTTTTTAGATGATCCCTCTAGAGGAGAGTGATTATACCAATCTTTCTAGTTACTTCGTTCTCTATTTTTAGTTTAGTTGAGAAGATCCTGAGGAAAGCGGTTTGATTTCCACCGAGCTAAAACAATAGGTTGATGTCTCTAGTAAACTACAGGCATCGTTTAAGAGCTATTTTGCTTCCATTTTTTTCGTATAGAAAAAATCTAAGATTTAGTTACGATTCGAAACCTACTTTCTACCTGCATCCATGGATCCTTTACTACTAGTTATGCAAGTATTAATAAATACTATAATCCAATTCAAAAAATTATGTTTCGCAATTTCATAATCTACTTTCTTACTTTCTAAGTAACTGTTGGATACAAATCGCGAGAATCTATATCTTTCTCTACTATGTTATTGAGAAGTTAAAGGGTTTAATCCTTTTTTATAGAAAATAAAGTTTTTGCTCGGAATATCAATCAAACCGAAAGCAAAGACCCTTTAACTTTTAAAGGGTTTTTAAAGGGTTAATAAAACGAATCACACTTTTACCACTAAACTATACCCGCTACAATGCAATTATTATGTAAAACAGGTACTTTTGTCCAATAGGGAAATGGGACATAACATAATTCAATTGTTGATCCCTCCTTTTTTCGTTTTCGTGGATCGAAAAAATCTTTCTTTACTCTATGCTATGCTTGAATATTCTAGTTCTTATTTTTTATTGAATTTTCTATATTAGAATTTCTATATCTATATAATAAGATTAATATCTAATAATATATTATTTTATAGAATATTATTCTAACTAAAATATAGAATTCTATTCTATATTATAGAATTCTATATATATTATATATTATTCTAAAATAGATTCTAATATAAAATTCTTTATTATTTTTATTATATTCTAAATAATAATAATATAGAAAATAATAATATATAAAACTAATATATAATAATTCTTAGATAATTCTATATCTATATACTAAATATATATAATATATTAAGTAATTCTATATATATAATAGAATATAAAAAAATAGAATATATTCTATTATATATAATAGAATATAAAAATTTATTAGAATTATAAATTCTATATAATATATTATATAATATATTAAGTAATTCTATATATATATATATATAATAGAATTAAGTAATTTGGTTTTCAAATACAAATAATCTAAATTATTATTATATCTAGAATCTTATCTAGAATCTAGAAATTTATTGGAAACAAAAAAAGGCCCGGCTAGGGACTGCCCGGGCCCGCCCGAGGCAATAAGAAGGGCCTTTCGAACAAAATCAAGGTAAGGGTCTTGTCGGTCTTCTTTAGTTTTGTTTTATTTTTAGATTGTTGGAACTTTCAAGTCCATATACTTTGAATATGATATATTATTTATAACAATCAAATTTATGATAAAAGTTGTACATAAGAAAGAAATATTTCTTACTTTTTGTTTAATCTAATCTAACATAGTAATTATCTTTTTGAATTAGGAGAGATGGCTGAGTGGACTAAAGCGTCGGATTGCTAATCCGTTGTACGAGTTATTCGTACCGAGGGTTCGAATCCCTCTCTTTCCGTTTTCGTTGATGACTTGATTTTTTTTTTCAAATTTTGCAAATCCTTTGTTCTTAGTTAACCCTAAAAATCTAAGAAAATGTAAAAGAGAACTCCCCTTTTATTCTTCACGCCCAGGATTACGCGCGGGATCATTAGAGAGGAATCCAAAGATGAAGAGAGAGACAAAAAATATCACTACTGTGTAAACAAAGAGTTTGAGAGTAAGCATTACATAATCTCCAAGATCATTTTTTTTTTTGAAAAAAGAGAATAGACCCTCAAATTTCTACCTCATATGCTATTTAGATACCAAAAAAACTAGGTTCTTTCTAGAAAAGAAATCGAAAAGAATTTGCATTTCAAAAAGTAATTTGGAATAAAAGCTTTTCATTAACCAAAATATGTTTCACATCTCCGTTAAATACTACCCAAAACCCTAATTAGAGTTTTCTAATTAATATTATTTGAATTTGAATAGGATTTCGCAGGACTTTTACTGAAGAAGAGATGAAAAAATGAGAAGAACAAAACGAGGTAAACCAAATTTATCTTGACTATCAAAGAAGTTCAATGTTTGAATCGGGGGTAAAGTTCCGATTCTAAAACTTATCTGATCTTAGTAATTGTTAGAATTTTTTCTCGAATAAATCCTGAATTTTCTAGGAGATTTTAAAATTAAAAATTAAAGATCTTATCGAAAACTTACAGCAGCTTGCCAAACAAAAGCTAAGAGAAAAAAGAAGAGAGGTATGGTTGGCATAATATCTACAATTGGATTCAAAAAAGCATAGGCCTCAGGCAATTTTCCGACGAAAAAATTGTGTGAATAAAGGTCAGAATTAAGACAGATACAAATCAAACTAAAGATATTAAGCATAACATACGTTTTTTTCTTGAACATAATTGTATTTTGATTGAGTTTTTGATAGAAGTAAAAGGCAAAAAAAAGTAAGGTCGACAAAAAATTATTCTTTTGAACCCATACGATAAAACATTCTCCAATTCTCAAGAGAGAATAGAAAAAATCATACTTTCATACAATATCTTAATTGAATTTTATCTAATGATCAATAAATGACATTGAATTCTAGATCCACACCTATCAAAATACTAGTAAGAATTCCGTAGATATTGAAACCGGAGTTGACAACTAACTGCTATAAATATTAGGCTTTAATTGGCGTTGAATAAAAATCTAAATGGGGCGTGGCCAAGTGGTAAGGCAACGGGTTTTGGTCCCGCTATTCGGAGGTTCGAATCCTTCCGTCCCAGAGGCACTTTTTTAGAATAGAAAAAAGACGCTTCTGCTTAAATTTAAGGTTGAATTTTCGGTCAAATGCGTTTCGTTCTTATTATTTTTTCTGTTATGAATCATACTCTTTTTCACAAACAAAAAACTAATCTAGTTAGTTACAAATGGGTATAATTTAATCTATTTAGAATCTAGGTAAGGTGGGAACATGGATTAGGAGAGTTTCCTTTTTTAAAAGCTGATTGGTCCTTTGATCATATTTTCAAACCTTTTCTTTTCTATTTAGAGTTAGGTAAGTTAGTTATTTAGAAAAGCCCTCTCTTGCATATATATTTTGGATTTTATTCAAAATGGAATTTTCTATAATTATCTATTACTCTTTAGATTCTAAGTAAACGAAGTAGTTATATTTAGGAATTCTTCTGAATTCAAACTATTTTGGTACCAATCAAATTCACTCAAACTTAATAGCCGTAAGTTTATGTAGCCATTAGGCTAAAATAAAAAACAAGAGCAACTTAATAATTAAAAAAGTGTTAATAAATCTCTGATTAAAAAAAATTTAATTCTATTTTTATTTTTATATTTATTTATTTTTATATTTATATAAAATATATTTATATATAGTTATATATATATAAATAAAATAAAAATAAATATTATATATATTAATATATTTAATTTAATAATATTAAATTAAATAGAAATAAAATAATAAAATTAAGTAAAAGTTTATGATATTATAGTGATTTATTTTACTATATTAATATTAATAATATATAATAATATTACATAGAAAAATAATATATAATATAATAATATTACATAGAATAAGAAAATTAATATATTATATAATATATTATTTATATATATATAATTTATAATTAATAAATTAATAATATAATATTAATAATATAATAATAATAATATAATAATTTGAATATAGACTAGTTAGAGGCTAGAGGCTTTTTATTTTGTGAAAAGGTTTTGTGATCCGAAATTTACAAGATTTTGAATATAGACTAGAATGAAAATTAGGGCAGTTGTTCGATCAATTTAATAGATATGAAAACAATTTTTTTCCTACTTTTTGTTGTATCTAGTTTATTATTCAATTAATAATCAATTTAAAATAAAGGGGCTTATACTTATTTTTTTATATAGATGATCAAAAATGTACCTTACTCTTTTCTTTAACTTTCAACTAATGATAGGAACCCCCCCCCCCCCCTTTTTTATTATTAGGAATATCTTTAATAATTTGTTAGAAATTAAGTCGAATCTTTGAGACGCGAAGATATAGATATGCAAAAATTCAATCAATAAAGAACAAACTCTTTAGTTTAATTTTTAATAATTGAAAAAAGAGTATAGATTGGAACATATACACAATGATTGAACCGATGACTATTCTTGATTTCACAATTGAATCAATTCCATACCAATTCCAAATTTAGAGGAATGTTATGCTAAAACTTCGTTTGAAACGATGTGGTAGAAAGCAACGTGCGACTTGAAGGGCCCGATCCATTGTGGATTCTTTCTTTTATCCACCATTTTCTATTTATTTATATTTTTTTATTTATATATTTTTTTATTTTTTTTTATATTATATTTATATTATATTAAGTGAAGGTGCTCGTGACTCGACATCAGTTGGTAATCAAAATAGTCCATGGTGGAGCTCGAGTAGAACGTCTTAATTCATTTTTCGGAGCAAGAATCTAGGGTTAATGCAAATCAATAAATTGGAGAATAACTTCATCAATATCTCTTAGATATAAAAATCGAAAGGATTCTTTTTGATAAAATTCTTCAGTAATAAGGTTGGAATTTATCAAACTTTTTCGATCCAACAAAGTGTATCAAACGGGAATCCATCGTTCGTAAGATTCTTGGATGGAAGGAAATCTAAAAGAAGGGGTATGTTGCTACCATTTTAAAAGGATTAAGAAGCACCGAAGTAATGTCTAAACCTAATGATTGATAAAGGATCCCAAAACAAGGAAACACCGTCTCAATAATTGCCGGGCCAGATTTAAGAATCTAAATCTAGTTTTTAAAGCAGAGACAAACGAAAAGGCGGGCGTAAAGACCACTCAATAAATGAAATTGCCTAATCATTGTTTTGTTTTTTGAGCTATTTAAGAGTTATTTGATTTGAGTTATGAGTACAAATTATCTCTTTTTTCATTTTCAAGAACGAAGAAGAAAAAAAGATTTAAATAATAGTCTAATTGATTTGATAATTTTAAAGATGTTTTTGTCATTTTTTAGAATTGTATACTTTATATAATATACCTTTTATACATAGTATACATAGAAAAAACTTCAGATCAAATTCTTTTTTCTTGAGCCGTACGAGGAGAAAACTTCCTATACGTTTCTAAGAGGGGTATTGTTCATCTACATCTATCTCAATGAGCTGTCTATCGAATCGTTGCAATTGATGTTCAATCCCGAAGAGAAGGAAAAGATCTTCAAAAAGTGGGTTTTTATGATCCGATAAAAAATCAAACTTATTTAAATGTTCCTGCTATTCTATATTTTCTTGAAAGGGGTGCTCAACTTACAGGAACCGTTCAGGATCTTTTTAAAAAGGCGTGGGATTTTAAGGAACTTCACCCTAATCAAAGTGAATTAAATTAATTACTAATAAAAATAAAGGAAATAAAAAAAAAGGGGGGAGGGGGTAGTAACTTGTATATAACTTTGTATAATGTTTCTCAACTCTTTTTTATTTACCCCCCCTTATCGCTGTCTATTTAGCATCTCCTTTCCATACCTAATAATGGGAAAACATATAATAAAACTAATTAGGGTCAAGTTTCCCTATTCTACCCTATTCTACTTAATATATTAACTATTTTTCATTAGTGTGGATTAAAGAATTTCTAGTCATTTTGCACGCATTTCTGCTTTGTGTGTGTATCTATATACAATAGAAGTAGAAATGCATTGTGAATACAATAAAATTGTATAAGTTTTTATTTTAATTGTGTCAATTGGCTTTATTTTGTTTTTTGTGGTAGATTCTTTTTGCACCATTTATATTGACAACAGTTTATACAACAAATATAATTCATTGTGATAAGTAAAGTGGATCTATTTATTTCCGTGCTATTGATTTGCTTGGTTTTTTTTTATTCTAAATCCATATAGAAAATTTTTCTTTTGATTTGTTAGTTCAACGGTTTAATTCCCTCGTCTGATTTCTTTGTTAAGTTTATTTTCATTCTGATTGTATCTATTCATTTATTTATTTAGATTTCTCTTGTTCTTTGGGTTGCTAACTCAATGGTAGAGTACTCGGCTTTTAAGTGCGACTAGGATCTTTTACACATTTAGATGAAGCAAGGTATTCGTCCATACCATCGGTAAGGTTTGTAAGACCACGACTGATCTTAAAAAGGAATGAGTGGAAAAAATAGCATGTCGGGTTGAGGGAGAGTCTTTCGTTCTTTCCGGATCAAGACAAAAAACCCGGGTTTGAATTCTTGGAACGGAAGAAAATAAAGTTGGGTTGAATGAATAAATGGATAGGGCCCCACGGCTTCAATTAATTGAAGGAATAAGCAAAGCAACGAGCTTATCAATTAAATTTGAATTAATTCCTGACTAATTAGATGTTAAAAATATATTAGTGCCTAATGCAGGATGGGTTTTTCCCCATGAGTGGATTCATGGTTTTTTGAATTAATCCTAACTATTCTAATTCTCCATTATGAAATGGAGATATGTGTGTCAAAGAAGCAGTATATTGATAAAAATAAATTTTTCCGAACTCAAAAGAGCGATTCGGTTGAAAAAATAAAAGATTTCTAATCCTCTTGCTATCCCAAACAAAAACTCAAAATGGAAAAGGCAAGGATAGAGAATCCGTTCATAAGTTTATACCCACCTCCGAAGTATCTATTCTTACTAGAACACTTTGTTTTTAACTATATCGCACTATGTATCATTTGAAAATTATAAAATCTTCTACCTTTGTTTCAAATAGAATATTAAATGGAGCAAATCAAAAGATATTTACAGCTTGATAGATCTCAACAGTACGTTTTTCTATATCCACTTATTTTTCAGGAGTATATTTACGGACTTGCTCATGGTTGTAGTTTAAACCGATCTCATTTGTTGGAAAATCGAGGTTATGATACTAAATATAGTTTCCTACTTGTTAAACGTTTAATTACTCGATTGTATCGACAAAATCATTTTATAATTTTTGCTAATGATTCTAATCAAAATTTATTTTTTGGTTGCAACAAGAATTTCTACCCTCAAATGATATCAGAAGGATTTGCATTTATTATGGAAATTCCATTTGATATACGATTAATATCTTCTCAAGAAGGGAAAAGAATAGTAAAATCTCATAATCTACGATCAACTCATTCCCTATTTCCTTTCTTAGAGAATCATTTTTTCCATTTTAATTCGGTATTAGATATACTAATACCTCGCTCCATCCATCTGGAAATTTTGGTTCAAACCCTTCGTTATTCGGTAAAAGATGCCTCCACCCTGC
>CM075062.1:111946844-111994344 GCA_037428765.1 Rubia yunnanensis | reverse complement strand
AAGCCGGCTATCGGAATCGAACCGATGACCATCGCATTACAAATGCGATGCTCTAACCTCTGAGCTAAGCGGGCTCATATAATATCCATTTTAGAGCTAGAGGAATAAAAGAGATTCTTAGAAGCTTAGTTATTTACTATTATTTTTTAAAGTTGATATGAATTGAATATCGAAAATCATAAAATTTGAAATCAATATTTCATAAATATTCAATATACAATAATAATATACAATATAAATAATAATAAATAATATATATACAATATAAATAAATAATAGAAATATATTCTAGAATATATTAAATTATATTATTTAATATTCTAAAATACAATAGAATTTCGATTTATTTATTACTATTCATTTTTATTACTATGTTAATAATAATAATGTTAATAATTAATACAATTTCCAATTCGAATATTTTAAAATTGGATATATCTTTTAGCATTTGAGTTTTAGATAATTAAAGTTTTCGTTTTTGAATTCAAATGACATTTAAACTTGTTTTTATTCTATTATTTTATTTGATTCTATATCATAATCATATAGTTCCAATTTGGAATCGTTAGTTATAACTAATGAGACATTCCCTACTTTCATTCATAAAGAGGTGAGTAGTAAAGACATAAATTAAGACGACAAAAAAGAGAATCGAACCTTAAAGTATTCAAAATTACATCGTAAATGTGACAGTTAGATATATATTTGCCTTAAGCTATATATCCATCTATATTGAATTGCAGATAGAGAAATGGTAGAATGATAGTCGATTGGACCAAATCCAACCAGGGTTCCCTATAGTCCTATAGAAGGTAGGTAAGAAATAAACGAAAATAGTTTTTCGAGATAGGAATCTGATATCTAATGAATTCAATTGAATTCAATGATTTCAGTAGAAATGAAAGAACAAAAGAAACAACATCGGAATGAAATTTTAATCTCAACACAAAACGAAGGGGGATATGGCGAAATTGGTAGACGCTACGGACTTAATTGGATTGGGCCTTGGTATGGAAACCTGCTGAGTGAGAACTTTCAAATTCAGAGAAACCCTGGAATTAATAAAAAGGGGCAATCCTGAGCCAAATCCTATTTTCCGAAAACAAAGGTTTAGAAAGTGAAAAAGGGGATAGGTGCAGAGACTCAATGGAAGCTGTTCTAACAAATGGAGTTGGCTGCGTTAGTCGAGAATTCTTTCCATCAAAAATTCAGAAAATACAAGTATTAAGTGAAGGATAAACGTATATACTATCCATACGTAGTGAATAGTATAGTAAATGAGTAAATGGAAGTCTTTCCAATATGTGGATAAACGGAAGGATGAGAGAAAGAGAGAAAAAAATCAATGATATAGACTTCCACTATGTAGGGTTTATGAGTGATTTTAGAAAAGCTTATATAAAAGCTTATACTTATAAAAGACAGTGTAATAAAAGCATCAATACTATAATTCAAATAAGATGGCACTTCTTACTCGTTACTAAAATTACTAGAATAAAAAAAATTAAGAGCTTGGGGTCAATACAGACTGAGAAAGTTGACTCGAGAACAAATTTCATTACGAGCTCCATTGTAAAATTATAACCTAATCATTAAGTAAGAAGTGATGGGAACGATGTAAGCTGTTAATGGAAAAGATTTTTTTATTAAAATGAAAAAAAATCTTAATGATTCGCTGGTTGGGATGGCGGAATAAGCCGAAAATCAATTCATATATTCTCAGAAGTTACTAGACAATTATGAAATTGAAATATAAGAGTAAATATTCGCCCGCGAAAACATTCTTTTTTTTTTTAATTACTAAATTTTAACAATAAAAATAAAAATGATAAAAAAGAATTCTATGATTTATACAATAGAAAATGGTTAGTTATCTATTAAAACCAGATACACAAATTACTACTAGATTAGATTGTATCTCAAAAAATATCAAGATTCGCTGTAAACTATAAATAAATAAATATATCAATTGATTTTTTATTAAAAGCAAATCGCGAGGAGCCATATGAGAAGAAATTCTCATGTATGGTTCTGTAGTAGAGATGGGATTCAGAAACAACCATCAACTATAACCCCAAAAGAACCAGATTCCGTAAACAACACAGAGGAAGAATGAAAGGAATATCATATCGAGGGAATCATATATGTTTTGGTAAATATGCTCTTCGGGCACTTGAACCCGCTTGGATCACATCTAGACAAATAGAAGCAGGTCGTCGAGCAATGACACGAAATGTACGTCGTGGTGGAAAAATATGGGTACGGATATTTCCAGATAAACCAGTTACAGTAAGACCTGCCGAAACGCGTATGGGCTCGGGAAAAGGATCCCCCGAATATTGGGTAGCTGTTGTTAAACCAGGTCGAATACTTTATGAAATGACCGGAGTAACAGAAAATATAGCTAGAAGGGCAATTTCAATAGCCGCATCAAAAATGCCTCTACGGACTCAATTCATTATTTCGGAATAAGGGATAAACAAAGTAGAACCAAAAGAAATGAAATGGGTCTTGGAAAATTGCAAATTTTTTATTTTAGACAACGAATATTTCTTTTTTTTTTCTTCGTCCTTTGCATTGAAAGAACAGATTTCAAAATGATATGATTCAACCTCAGACCTATTTAAATGTAGCAGATAACAGCGGGGCTCGAGAATTAATGTGTATTCGAATCATAGGAGCTAGCAACCGTCGATATGCTCATATTGGTGACGTTATTGTTGCTGTGATTAAAGAAGCAGTACCAAATATGCCCCTAAAAAGATCAGAAGTGGTCAGAGCTGTAATTGTGCGTACCTGTAAAGAACTCAAACGTGACAACGGTATGATAATACGATATGATGACAACGCTGCGGTTGTTATTGATCAAGAAGGAAATCCAAAAGGAACGCGAATTTTTGGCGCGATCGCCCGGGAATTAAGACAATTAAATTTTACTAAAATAGTTTCATTAGCTCCCGAGGTATTATAAATCGAGATCATGTATAGTTGGAGTATTTTAAAGAACTAAGATTGTATCTCACGCATATATCGTTATTGATTAGTCATATTTATAAATAACCAAATACGGAAAAAAACATGTTGATTATATCTAATTTAGATTCACTAATAATTTTAGCTTACCATGGGTAGGGATACTATTGCCGAGATAATAACCTCTATACGAAATGCCGATAGGAATAAAAAAAGGGTGGTTCGAATAACATTTACTAATATTACGGAAAATATTGTTAAGATACTTTTACAAGAAGGTTTTATCGAAAATGTGAGAACACATCGAGAAAATAACAAAAATTTTTTGGTTTTAACATTACAACACAGAAGGACTACAAAAAGGCCCTATAGAAATATTTTAAATTTAAAACGAATCAGTAGACCCGGTCTACGAATTTATTCCAACTCTCAACGAATTCCTCGAATTTTAGGCGGGATGGGGATTGTAATTATTTCTACTTCTCGAGGTATAATGACAGACCGGGAGGCTCGGTTAGAGGGAATCGGCGGAGAAATTTTGTGTTATATATGGTAATCCTTTTAATATACAAATTGGATCTGAAGCGTACTATACTATATAAAATTATATAATTATTATATATTTATAAATATATTATATTATATATATTTTATATATTTATTATTATATTCTATTTTTAATTTATAAATATATTATATATATAATATATAAAAATATATATATATATAAAAACAAAGAAAAGAGACGAGTTATCCAATATTGTTTCGCCTCGATTAGTTGATACTTCATAGGGGTTTTACCTCTAATGACCGAACAAAACAAAAAAATATTAATAAAGATTAAGTTACCGAATCGCCTCCCAACCCCATGTTCCGGGTTCTTTTAAATACTGAAGATCTGATTCTAGATTATGTTTCAGTAAAGATTCGACATAGTTTTTTAATGATACTACAAGGAAATAGAGTCAAAATTGAAACAAGTTGTTATGATTCAATCAGGAGACGCACAATTTATTGACTCCGCAACAAAAATTCGAAGGATTAATTGGTTTTTTTATTTGAAGACTCCTTGCGTGCGAATATGATGCAAGATACACAAAATTTCAAGAAACTTATTTTCTTCCAAGAAATAGATTCAGATTTAAGATAAGGAATAATAAATATGAAAATAAGAGCTTCCGTTCGTAAAATTTGTGAAAAATGCCGGCTAATCCGTAGGCGGGGGCGAATTATAGTAATTTGTTCTAACCCAAGACATAAGCAAAGGCAGGGATAATCACACTCACTAAAGAAACAACCGCATACATACATACATAAAATAAATAAGGAATCTTTTTTAACCTGAAATGGATATATCCATATATCTCTGACTCATATTTATGAAATGATAAAATATGCCAAAAGCTATACCCAGACTTGGTTCACGTAAGAATGTACGGATTAAGAGTACGCGGAGAATACCAAAAGGAGTTATTCATGTTCAAGCAAGCTTCCATAATACCATTGTCACTGTTACAGATGTACGGGGACACGTGTTTTCTTGGTCCTTTGCCGGGACTTGTGGATTCAAGGGTACGAGAAGAGGCACACCGTTTGCTGCTCAAACCGCAACAGCAAATGCTGTTCGTACAGCAGTGGATCAAGGTATGCAACGAGCAGAAGTCATGATAAAAGGTCCCGGTCTAGGAAGGGACGCAGCGCTACGAGCTATTCGTCGAAGTGGTATATTATTAACTTTCGTACGAGATGTAACTCCTATGCCCCATAATGGCTGTAGACCTCCAAAAAAAAGACGTGTGTAGAAATGCCTTATTGAATAATTTTCAACAAAAACAAGAGAAATAAATGATTCAATGATCTAATCAAATATTATTACTATGGTTCGAGAGAAAATAACAGTATCTACTCGGACACTGCAGTGGAAGTGTGTTGAATCAAGAACAGATAGTAAACGTCTTTATTATGGAAGGTTTATTCTGTCTCCACTTATAAAAGGTCAAGCCGATACAATAGGCATTGCAATACGCCGAGCTTTACTTGGAGAAATAGAAGGAACACGTATCACACGTGTAAAATTTGAGAAAATCTCACATGAATATTCTATTATAGCAGGTATTCAAGAATCGATCCATGAAATCTTAATGAATTTGAAAGAAATTGTATTCAGAAGTAATCTATATGGAACTTGCAACGCATCTATTTGTGTCAGAGGTCCTAGGTATGTAACTGCTCAAGATATCATTTTACCCCCTTATGTCGAAATCGTTGATAATGCCCAATATATAGCTAGCCTGATGGAACCCATTGATTTGTGTATTCAATTAGAAATTGAGAGAAATCGAGGATATCTTAAAAATACGCCACAAAACTTTCAAGATGGAAGTTATCCTATAGATGCTGTATTCATGCCTGTTCGAAATGCAAATCATAGTATTCATTCTTATGGCAATGGGAATGAAAAACAAGAGATCCTTTTTCTCGAAATCTGGACAAACGGAAGTATAACTCCGAAAGAAGCACTTCTTGAAGCCTCTCGTAATTTGATTGATTTTTTTATTCCCTTTTTACATATAGAAGAAGAAAACTCACATTTAGAGAAGAATCAATACACAGTTCCTTTATCCCCTTTCATATTTGATGAAAAATTGGCTAAACTCCGAAAAAACAAAAAAGAAATAGCATTCAAATCGATTTTTATTGACCAATCAGAATTGCCCCCAAGGATTTATAATTGCCTGCAAAGGTCCAATATATATACATTATTCGACCTTTTGAATAACAGTCAAGAAGATCTTATGAAAATGGAACATATTTGCCTAGAAGATATAAAACAGATATTGGACATTCTAGAAAAGCGTTTGGTAATTTATTTACTGAACAATAAATGAAAAATGGATTAAATTTCTTTCGTCTTTTTTTAAGATGAAAATAAGTTTTCAATATTTAATCTAATTCCATATTTTAGATAAAGTCGGAATTGGATAGATGTACCTAGGGAATAATCGCGTCAAAGTGATTTTTCCCTAGATACATACGTCGTGCTAGTTCACAATTGAATTAAAAAAGGCCTAAAGTTAAGGATTTTTCAATGGGTAATGTTGCACCAATACCCAACCAAAGGGCAACCGCGGTACCAATTAAAAAGACAGTTGTCGCCACTGGACGACGAAATGGGTTTTGAAATTTATTAACATTCTCTAAAAAAGGTACTGTTAATAATCCCACAGGTACGGAAACCATTAAAAGAACACCCAACAATTTATTAGGTACTGTACGAAGTATTTGAAATACGGGAAAGAAATACCATTCCGGTAATATTTCCAAAGGAGTTGCAAAAGGATCCGCCGGTTCACCAATCATTGATGGTTCTAGAACCGCTAAGCCTACATTACATACAATAGTACCTAGAATTACTACTGGAAAAATATATAAAAGATCATTGGGCCATGCGGGCTCGCCGTAATAATTATGACCCATACCCTTAGCCAATTTAGCTCTTAATACAGGATCATTCAAGTCAGGTTTTTTTGTTATTAGGATAGGTGAATTATTATTGATTCATCCCCCGAAGGAACCGGACATGATAATTTTTCATCATCCGGCTCGAGTAGGAATCAAAAGAACTAAACGAATGTTGTTGGTTCTTATAAATAACTACTCAATACCCAAGTAGGCTTACGATTACAAAGTTGATCATGATACGATCAAGTGCTTTCTGGGTTGTCTCAGACCTTACGATTGGTATTTAGTCCCAAAATAGTTGGGACTCCATAAATGGTTTACTTGTTACTAATATAGTCTAACTTCTTTATTCTTTAGACCTCCTGTATCACTCCGATAGTATTATGCATCATATTAATGCATAGGAAATGAATGCATTTTCATACTATATCAATCTTACTAATAATAAATCTTAAGTAACTGAAATGACTAAACTATAGTTATTTCATTTATTATACTGGATTTTACGGAGCCAATTCATGTACAACATGATTTGGACTTGATCATAGAAATTTTTTTCTTCAAGTGAACCAGCCTATCCTCGGTATAGGGCTTACGCGGCGGTTGGAACAAAGACACATTTACTTGATGAATTCCAAGGCCAATGTGGCAGGCATATACCTACATAGACTAATCAAGAGTTCAAGTCACACACTCCCATAATCCATTTGATTTTTTCTTTAGCGAATTCCCTTCAACTATTCCTATCAAATAATATAATATTGGGGGGGGGGGGTTGAAGGGAAATATCCAAATACATGTCTTAATAATTTTCAATAATCCATGCTTAATAGCAATGAAATACTATTATTCCTTCTCCGAAAGAAAAATGATTTTTTGTTCGACTATTATTTTCTATAAAGGTCCAGAAATGCCCTGTTTACGTATCATTAGAAAATGCATTAACATAAATACAGCAGTAAGAAGCGGCAACACAAAAGTGTGTAAACTATAAAAACGAGTCAAAGTGGACTGTCCCACACTAGCACTTCCGCGCAATAACTCTACCAAGGGTGATCCTATTACAGGAATAGCGTCAGGTACACCTGTTACAATTTTAACTGCCCAATAACCAATTTGGTCCCGAGGTAAGGAATAACCAGTTACACCAAAAGATGCGGTTAATACACCCAGAACCACACCTGTAACCCAAGTTAATTCACGAGGTTTTTTAAACCCACCGGTGAGATACACACGAAATACATGAAGAATCATCATTAGAACCATCATACTGGCCGACCATCGATGAACTGAGCGGATTAGCCAACCAAAATTAGCTTCAGTCATTATGTATTGAACAGAAGCAAAAGCCTCAGTAACGGTCGGACGATAGTAAAAAGTCATAGCAAATCCCGTAGCTACTTGTACTAAAAAACAAGTAAGCGTAATTCCCCCTAAACAATAAAATATATTAACGTGCGGCGGGACATATTTACTAGTTATATCATCTGCAATCGCCTGAATCTCGAGACGCTCTTCGAACCAATCATAGACTTTATTGAGATAGGCGGAATTCCCCCTCTGAGAGCCATAAATGAGACTTTCATCTCATATAGCTCAAGCAAAAACACCCAAAGACTGGTTCTAATAGAATAGAGATGGAATAGAAAGTTTGAAACTTTTTTATTTTGAATCTTTGATTCAATGGTCTCTGAGGGTATGAAAGAAGAAAAACCTGAAAGCTCTTCTGTGTTTGGGGCGATAATACCAAAATCTCAAGTTGGCTCAGTCATCTTTATGTTGATCCTTACCAGGCCTTTTGAATTGTCTCTTTTCCTATTTCATTTTTTTATTATTGATAGAAATTCTCTTGTTAAGAACCCTATGAATTGATTAAAACCTCAGATTCATACTATAACCATGATGATTCAATAATAAAAATTTTAAGTTAATCAAGGATTCCCCGAGTAAGAACCCCCCGGCCATCACTTAATTCCATGAATAGAACTAGATATAATAACTAAATAATTCAAAGAAAATTTTTTTTGAGTCCGGATACAATATGAGGTCTGAACATTAAGTATGAATCATAGTTCAAATATTTCTTAATCTATTTCGTATATTCCGTGTTCCAGCTATTATAATTATTATTATAATAAATATCCGACGAAGTAGAACCACCTCTATCAAGCAAGATGACAGACCCATTATCTGTACTATCAATAGGATCAATTCTAACAAGTCACACACTCATATTCCGGAAATAAAAAAAAAAAACAAAGAAATTTCGCGATCGAACTCCCAAAATACAATGGGCTCAAAATAGGAGCTCTAAATAATTAGGATTCATTTTGTAATCACAAGTTAGGCCTTACAGGTTCTTATAGATTTAATTCATTAAAATTCCATCCAATAAAACGGAAGAATTATAAATCTCCAAAATAATAGATAGAAATATCGTAAATAGAGCCATTGCGACACCCATTAAAGGAGTTGTTCCCCACCCCGGAGCTACTTTACCATATTCTGAATTCAATGGTTTTAATAAACTACCTACAGTAGTTTGTCTTGGACCAGATCTAGAACTGTTCTCAACAGTTTGTGTAGCCATAAATCCTATTATATTCATTTTCATTACGATTAGTTGACTTTGTATACCATTCCGTTGTAAATGTAAATAAAGGATCTTAGGCTAGATCCGTTGGGGTCTTGAAATTATAGAATAATAATAATGGAAACAGCAACCCTAGTAGCCATCTTTATATCTGGTTTACTTGTCAGTTTTACTGGGTATGCCTTATATACCGCTTTTGGGCAACCTTCTCAACAACTAAGGGATCCATTTGAAGAAAATGGGGACTAATTGAAGTAATAAGCCTCCCAATATTGGGAGGCTTATTACTTCAATTGAGATAATAAAAAAATCATTTTATCTTTTTAGTTGGAACTTTAGGAGGTTCTCGAAAAAAGATAGCGAAAAAAATGATCCCTAGAGTCGAGACTAAGAGGAATGTATAAACTAGTGCTTCCATAGATTCGATCGAGGTTTACAATTATAGCTTCCATACCTGTTTGTTTCTTTTTTTTTTCTTTGAGGAATTATTTCCAGACTAAAAAATAAATTAAAGAGAAAGAGTAAAAAAAAAGTGATGATCCAAATCAAGATTTCTTTTCTCTGGTTGGTACCCTATAAACAATAACAAAAAAAAAACCAATTTCAAAAAGAAAATCGAGGCGTAAAGATATCAAAGTGGTGTTCAATCAGACTGCTTGTCTTTTTGTAGTTGGATCTCCAAGTTTTTGGAATGCTCCAAATTCTACTTGAGCATCCAAATCTGGGTCAATACCAGCAAAAACATCTCTGAACAAGGTTCTAGCACCATGCCAAATATGTCCAAAGAAGAAGAGTAAAGCAAATGAAGCATGTCCAAAAGTAAACCAACCCCTTGGGCTGCTACGAAAAACGCCATCTGATTTCAACGTAGCACGATCTAGTTCAAAAATTTCCCCCAATTGAGCGCGTCTAGCATATTTTTTTACAGTAGCAGGATCACTATAACTGACTCCATTGAGTTCGCCACCGTAGAACTCAACAGTTACACCGACTTGTTCAACACTATACTTTGATTCCGCTCTTCTAAAAGGAACATCCGCTCTAACAATTCCTTCACCATCTACTAAAACAACCGGAAATGTTTCAAAAAAAGTAGGCATACGACGTACAAAAAGCTCCCGCCCTTCTTTATCTCGAAAGATGGGGTGTCCTAACCATCCAACAGCTATCCCATCCCCATTATCCATTGAGCCCGCCCTAAATAATCCCCCTTTTGCCGGATTATTTCCAATGTAATCATAAAAAGCTAATTTTTCAGGAATTTTAGACCACACTTCTGATAAACTTTGATTTTCGGCTAGTCCAGCACTAATCCTTCGATATATCTCTTGCTGAAAGTATCCCTGATCCCATTGATAACGAGTGGGCCCAAATAATTCGATGGGAGTAGTTGCGGAACCATACCACATCGTTCCGGCAACAACAAAAGCTGCAAAAAAGACAGCAGCAATACTACTTGAAAGTACGGTTTCAATATTTCCCATACGCAATCCTTTGTATAGACGTTGTGGCGGGCGGACGCTAAGATGGAATAACCCCGCTAATATGCCCAACGTACCTGCTGCAATGTGATGAGAGGCTATTCCTCCCGGAACAAAAGGATCAAAACCTTCCACACCCCATGCCGGATTTACAGGTTGTACTTTTCCCGTTAGCCCATACGGATCTGACACCCATATTCCAGGACCATACGAGCCCGTTACATGAAATGCACCAAAACCAAAACAAGCCACTCCTGAAAGAAATAAATGAATTCCAAAAATCTTGGGCAAATCCAAAGAAGGTTTTCCTGTGCGTTCATCGCAAAATATTTCTAGATCCCAGTATACCCAATGCCAGATAGCTGCCAAAAAACATAAACCAGAAAACACAATATGTGCACCAGCTACACCTTCATAACTCCAAATACCCGAATTTGTTGCAGTACCTCCTGTGATACTCCAACCACCCCACGAATTGGTAATTCCTAAACGAGTCATGAAGGGTATAACAAACATACCCTATCTCCACATTGGATCAAGAACGGGGTCAGAAGGATCAAAAACTGCTAATTCATACAGAGCCATCGAACCGGCCCAACCAGCAACCAGAGCTGTATGCATTATATGAACAGAAAGCAACCGGCCGGGATCATTCAATACAACGGTATGAACACGATACCAAGGCAAACCCATGGAAATACCCCTTTATCAAAGATAAATAGACACTATGTAACTTTATTGCATTGGAAAAGACTGTAATTCTATATACCTCCCTTATTCAGTGAATTATTTCCGAACAAGGGCTAATATTTGTTCTATTCGGTTGGTAATAAAATAATGGAAGAACTTTGTTCGTAGGAACAAAGCTAAGCAGATTTATTCTATACTCAATAAGTACTAATACGCAATGGGGGTTAATACCAAGTTCTCGGAAGGAATGTGTACATACTTATTTCATCATTCTATTCATAAAAAATCGACTTTATTCATTCAGTTTTTCGTTATGATTTTTTCGAATATATGGATAAAATAACTACGTATATTATAAAGACAATAAAAAAGAAAATCATTTTGTTACGTTTCCCCATCAAAGTGAAATATAGTACTTAGTTCTTTTTTCTTTCATTTAATGCCTATTGGTGTTCCAAAAGTACCTTTTCGAAGTCCTGGAGAGGAAGATGCATCTTGGGTTGACGTATAGTGTGGCTTGTCAGACATATTGGGTCATATGGGATTTTTTCCCGTTTTCTCCCCCGATCGAGATATCCCCCGTTTCGCCCAAGAAAGATTCGGTGAATCATTAGAAATTTGGAGCGTGAAGTTCAATTAGATTTAGATACGTTTTAGGGGATTCATATTACATTGCTTCGAATAATTTATGGTTGACTTGGTTGGACTAAAAAATGAAGTATCCAGGCTCTGTTTAGAAAAAACTAATAGATTGGTAATATATCAATATATCTATGATTCCTAGTTTTAGAATAAATGATTCCTATTATTTGTCAAAGGAGTTAGTGTTACTAACTATTTGGTAAGAAGGTATGAAATATATTCGGGGCAAAAAGTGATAATAAAAAGAAACGGTAATGAAGACCTTTGTCCTATACGTACAAATAAAACTCGGGCAAATCTTTACCCAGAGTAGAGCATAAACCTAACAAGCTGAAAGAGACCCAATCAGTAACAAGAAAATACCATCGTGATTTGGATTGAATCTCGATGAAACAATACATCAATGAGAATCAGGAGGAAAGTAAATGGCTTCAGTGATGTATTTTTTTGCATTGTTATTCTATATATTTAGTATTCTATTTTTATTATCTAGCTTTTTATTATTTTATTATATATATATATATATTTAGTTTCATAGTTATATCTATATATATTACAATATTAGATATATTAAAATCTATTTACAATATTAGATATATTAAAATCTATATTAAATCAAATAAAGATACAAATAAATAAAGATACAAATAAAGATATATAATATAAATATCTATTAAATTAAAGTAAAAATGAAATAGTCAAATAAAATACGAATAAAAAAAAATAAAATTGAAATTAAAAGTAGTGATTCTATCTATTGAAGAAGAAAAGCCCTTTCGTGAGAAGCCAGAAAGAGCCTGTTATGTTATGAGAAAAGAACGAGGACAGGAATCTATACATTGATTACATTAATTCTTTTTTTCGCAATTTTTTTGAACCGTATGCACCAAAAGGTGCATGTACGGTTTCTAAGGGATATACTTGGACCCTAATCAACCGACTTTATCGAGAAAGATTACTTTTTTTAGGCCAAGCGGTTGATAGCGAGATCTCAAATCAACTTATTGGTCTTATGATATATCTCAGTATTGAAGATGATAACAAGGATCTTTATTTGTTTATAAACTCTCCAGGGGGCTGGGTAATACCCGGAGTAGCTATTTATGATACTATGCAATTTGTGCGTCCAGATGTCCACACAATATGCATGGGGTTAGCCGCCTCAATGGGATCTTTTATCCTGGTCGGAGGAGAAATTACCAAACGTTTAGCATTCCCGCACGCTTGGCGCCAATGGGTTTTTTTGAGACAAAAAATAAAAAAGAAGACTATGCCTTCGCCCTATGAAATATGAATAGTAAGTAATAATAGACTACTAAGTAATAGTAGCATGGCACTTCGAATTCGATATGATCAATTTTTGCATTAAATTAGATTATGTATCGAAGGGGTAGTATGAAATAAAGGATAGTTCCGATTTTTTCTTATTTATCGGGCGTCCAGTTCAGCGTCACAAGCTCTTTTATTTTTGGCTCTTAACACTATTTATATTTATGTAAAGAGCAGGAAAAACAAGATTTTTAATTTTTAGTTATTTTTATTTGATTTGATCAAAAAGAAACTTTGGGATTGCTGAATTACAGATAAAAAAAGAATTACTATATTCTATTAAGGCAACGGAGCCATCATAGTATTTTAAACTATTACAAAAAAGAAGGGTGGTATTTTGATCATTTGACCATCTGGGTCTAATATATTCGTCTCTTTCTTCAATGGCACGGAGAGGTCAATTTGAGTATAGAGCCGTATGCATATCCAATGCACAAAAGATGCCCGTACGGTTATTTAATTCTATCTTTGTTCTATTCTTTGTTATTTTTCTTGGCTTCATCACCATCCCGCGAGATAGAGGGACGTTATATCATCAGGGTAATGATCCATCAACCTGCCAGTTCGTTTTATGAGGCACAAACGGGAGAATTTATCCTGGAAGCGGAAGAACTACTAAAACTGCGCGAAACCCTCGCAAGGGTTTATGTACAAAGAACATGCAAACCCTTATGGGTTGTATCTGAAGACATGGAAAGAGATATTTTTATGTCTGCAACAGAAGCACAAGTTTATGGAATTGTCGATCTTGTAGCAATTGAATGAAAATAACATGGATTTCACGCAAATCAATGATTAATGATTTGCGATTTTCTCTCTGAGTTTATTTAAAGCAATTCATAATCATCCGGTTAGGATCAATCTAAACCAGTCCATTATGTATACAATTAAGTATGCCAACTATTAAACAACTTATTAGAAATACAAGACAGCCAATAAGAAAGGTCACGAAATCCCCCGCTCTTCGGGGATGCCCTCAGCGTCGAGGAACATGTACTCGGGTGTATGCGCGACTCGTTTAGATCATATCATGATCTGGCACAAAAGCCATTTCCAGTATCAATGATCGGTAGCAGCGGATAAGATAGAACAGAAGCAAAGACTACATTCACTATTAAAATAAAAAAAATCTATCCTATCCCCCCATTGGATTATGGATGAATTTTATGGTTTCTCTCGATCCAAATCCAATCAAGATGAGAAGCAATTTTCCATTGGTAACAAATGGTTATCCACTAAGCGGAGGAAAGCTTATTAAAAATAAAAAATGGGTTCCTACTCTGGCAAGAACGGAAGAAGAGGGTCAGCTACCCAGCTAATTTTCATAATTAAATACCGTTACTATATAGCTAAATCTCGTTGTGAAAGACCTATTACTAGATAATTCATGGGTAGAGCCAAAAAGGATGAACTATACAAGTTACCAATAACGTTGATTCAATGAAGGAAAGGCTCCGGTGTATAGAGAAGACCTCAGCGTTTAAAAAGTCACCATAGAAACGATGGAACCCACTATTTCTTTCTCTTTATCTATTTATCGTTTTTATTTACTCTATTTTTTACATTTATCGCAGAATACAATTTCTTGTTTCGCAGTGAAATGCCTAAAAAAAAATCGTGGTTGGGAAGGTTATAGCAGCCAAAGCCAGTGGGATTTTTAGTTTATACATTGGAAACATCCGTTTTGTTATTACTAAATTAGGAAAGGGTAAAAGACTAACTGAAAGAAAAGAAATCAATTAGTTATTCGTCAAAGTTTCATCTATTCAATGACTAGAATTAGACGGGGATATATAGCTCGTAGACGTAGAACAAAAATTCGTTTATTTGCGTCAAGCTTTCGGGGAGCACATTCAAGACTTACTCGAACTATTACTCAACAGAAAATAAGAGCTTTAGTTTCGGCTCATCGAGATCGGGATAGTAAAAAAAGAGATTTTCGTCGTTTGTGGATCATTCGGATAAACGCAGCAATTCGCGAAAGGTTCGTATCCTATAGTTATAGCAGATTAATACATAATCTGCATAAGGGGCAGTTACTTCTTAATCGTAAAATACTTGCACAAATTGCTATATCAAATAAGAATTGTCTTTCCATGATTTCGAATGAGATAATAAAAGAAGTAGATTATAAAAAATCTACCAAAATAATTTAAACGAAGTTTCCCGGAGTTTCTTCCCCGGGAAGGTAGAATCCAAATTCCTATGAGAAAATATGATTAAAGTAGTCAAAATAAATGAACGCATTCAATAAAAAAAGCTTTCTCCGATTTGTTTTTTTCTTACCACATGATAATCCAATCTAGATCATCGAAAAAACACCAATCTGCGTTTGAGTTCAGATAAAAAAAAGATTATGATGAGTGAAGTGAAGAAAGATTAAGCCTATTTATTTCTGGTTCGAAGACCAGTAGTTCTAACAATGGACTCGTCCATTCTTTCAAATTGTTTCTCATTATTCAGAAAGGGTAACAAAGATAAAATACGAGCTTGTTTTATAGCAATAGTTATTAATCGTTGTTGTTTCAAGGTCAATTTATTCACCCGTCTAGATAATATTTTCCCTTGTTCACTAATAAATCGACTAATTAAACTCATGTTTCTATAATCAATTCGATCCCCCGATTGAATCGGGGGCAAACGCCTACGAAAAGATTGCTTGGATTTAAGAAAAGATCGCTTGGATTTATCCATGGTTTGTTTTTGTTTATTCCGTATCTCGAAAATCCTATTTCTTAATTCTAATTCATTTTAAAATGAAAACTACTCTAATTAAAATTCAATTTAGTTATTTTATATTCCCTTCAGTGAAAGAGTACCATACAGATACTAAGTTCAATCTATTTCTTTATCGTCTCATGAATCGTATGCTTGTAGCAAGAAGGGCATAATTCGAATTGATTAGCCGTATTACGTTAGTTCTTTTGAATAGAAATACCCGCTAATATCCTAAACACTTTTTCGAACACAACTCTTACATTCCAAAATCGCCGTTACTCGTACATCTTTACCATCGTTTACTTTCAATTTTTGAATTACTAATATTTTGAGTCCAAACGACGAAGAAACGAAGGAAAAAATCGAAGTTAATAACATTAAATCCAATTGTAACAACTATATAACTATATATAGTAAATCAAACTAGTTTTCATTTAAATATCTTGATCTTGGTTCGAAAAGTAATAGTAAAATAATAAGTAATATAAAAATTTCTAAACTCTATTTGAAATCGAAGTACAGTCTAGTTTTCATTTAAATATCTTGGTTCGAATAACCGTTCCTTATATTCTGCGCAGTTTCGATTCTAAGCCTATCTCTCTATGATTAATATTCATTTAGATTTCATTTCATTCGAGAATTCGAACTTGAGATCGAGTCTTGCAGATGTTGAATCCACTTTTCTTTTTTTTTTCTCTTTCCTTATTCAAAAAAAAAGGTAAAGAAGATTAAAGATACAATCAAATATCCGTGACTAACCGCCCTTAATTTCTCTTTTATGCTTTATTTGATTGTATCTTTAATCTTCAACTATAATGAAAAAAAAGGGAATGTTAACGCATCCGGAAAAAAACGATTAATCTCTATCAATAGACCTGCTAAAGCCACGAACCAAAGTGTACTTAGTACTGGTGCCACGGAGAGATATGTTTTTAAATCTCGCATTGAAAAACCTCCCTTTTTGTTTTATTTATTGTAATACAGAAAATCAAAATAAAGCTAATGCATATATGATTAAACGCATATGTAGTTAAGGACCAGTTAAAGTTAGACACCTAATCCTTAACTTAAATTGAATTATACCATGATCCGTTAAATAAGATTTTACAAAAAGTTAAAATCTTAAAACGAAAAAACATCTTGCCGTGCGTTTACGAAAAATACAAAACTCATTTAGTTTTGTATATAACATATAATTAAATAATAGGTTAAATGAGACCAAAAAGACTAAAACGAAAGAAAATTATGTATATCAACGAACGAAATAACAATGTGGAAAATAAGACAGTAATTCTATACAATCACACTGTAGAACAATGGAAGGGATGTGGCGCAGCTTGGTAGCGCGTTTGTTTTGGGTACAAAATGTCACAGGTTCAAATCCTGTCATCCCTAGTCATTACTGCTCAAAATAGCAGTAATGGGGGATCACCTGAGGTCAATTCAAATTGGACATAATCTTTCATTTTTATGATACTATTCATAAATCCCCTTTTTATTTTTTATATTTATAGTCTATTCAGATAAGAAAGCGCTCTTAGTTCAGTTCGGTAGAACGTGGGTCTCCAAAACCCGATGTCGTAGGTTCAAATCCTACAGAGCGTGATTTTTTAGTCTTAGGTCAAAATTAGACTGAACTAGATCTAGATTCAATAATTTGCACAGCAATAGGAAATACACCTCCTGTGTATAAAAAAAAAAGAAAGGAGGTCAATAAAAAAAAAGAGATAATAATTAATCAAAGGTCTAACTGATCACCACGTCTGTATTGTAAATATGCAGTTACAAATAATCCAACCAAGGTAATAGGAATTAGACCTAACACGATTCCAAATAGAAAAATTTCAATCATTTCAATTTGTTTGAAAAAAAAAAAGAATATCTATACCTAAATATTAATACGAATGGATATAAATCTCAATGATCGCCAATTCATAATTGGGACGAGACATAATTATTGAATAAGCAAAATATCACAGAAGGATTTTGTTTTATGAATTGCTCATTTCAAATAGTAATTTTAAATAAGTCGTATTTTGCTCAACCCAATAAATAGAGCTGAAGTTATAGTTAAAGCTGCTAGTAGAAAGCCAAAATAACTAGTTATAGTAAGCATTAAGTAACTAAATGAAATAGGTTTTTTATACATATGTTTAGTGTTTAGAAAGCACTTACCTAAGTTTGAATTTTTGCAAATATAGGAGGATACTCAAAAATAGCAATTGAAAGTTTGCTATTCACCTATCATTATAGATGGCACCAAGAAAGAGAAAGTAACAAGTATATAAAATGAAATCAAAAAATGAACTTTACTTTAACTTTACGTTTAAATAATTAAATTTAGCAATAGATTTATTCAGATAATATCTTGAGCAATTGAAAAAAAAAATAACTAAAGTTATTAGACAATGATGGAAAAAATTTTTGGTTCAACCAAGTTCTAAAACTAGTAATTTTTATTATCTTTTTTTTTTTTTAGGGTTCCCATTTTATCTTTTAATTTGGCATTGGAAAGACCCATGCTTGTAGCTAGATACTTACATCTTGATCGAATACTAGACTGCATCACACCTATTTCTTTAAAATCAAAAAAATTCCAACAAAAATCACTTAAAAAACTGCGAACGCAAATTTCACATCTATTTTAAGGAAGTATATTAAAGTAGAGTAAGAGTTTAATAATCTCTTGCATTGGAAAAATTTTCTATTGAATGGAGTTTTACATCAACAAAGAAAAATAAAAGCAAAAAATAAATTATTTAACACTTCCTGATTAAAATAGCGTTGCTGTGTCAGAAGAAAGATAATTATACTGATTCGGTATACTCTAAAGACGCCATCGGTACAATATTGACGATCTCAATAAAATTCGATTTCAGTAAATTGACATTTACTGGTCTCATTTTTTACGGAATCAATATCAATCCCCATTTGACTGTACAAGAATATGTGGAGCTCAGCATGTCTGGAAGCACAGGAGAACGTTCTTTTGCGGATATTATTACCAGTATTCGATACTGGGTCATTCATAGCATTACTATACCTTCCCTTTTCATTGCGGGTTGGCTATTCGTCAGCACCGGCTTAGCTTATGATGTATTTGGAAGTCCTAGGCCAAACGAGTATTTCACAGAAAATCGACAGGGAATTCCATTAATAACTGGCCGTTTTGATTCTTTGGAACAACTTGATGAATTTAGTAGATCTTTTTAGGAGGACCTAATGACTATAGATCGAACCTATCCAATTTTTACAGTACGGTGGTTGGCTGTTCACGGACTGGCTGTCCCTACCGTCTTCTTTTTAGGATCCATATCAGCAATGCAGTTCATCCAACGATAAACCTATATCCGAATTTTATAACTATGACACAATCAAACCCGAACGAACAAAATGTTGAATTGAATCGTACCAGCCTATACTGGGGGTTATTACTCATTTTTGTACTTGCGGTTTTATTTTCCAATTATTTCTTCAATTAAGAAAATGAAAGAGAATTACTAAGAATTCTAGATATTTTCTTAGCGCATTCGGAAGGATCTCATCTAATAATTATCCATGACTGTTTATGTCTCTAGCACGAACACTTGATGAAATACGGAGTGAAGTGGGGTAAAATGGCCGATACTACTGGAAGAATTCCTCTTTGGATAATAGGTACTGTAGCTGGTATTCTTGTGATCGGTTTACTAGGTGTTTTCTTTTATGGTTCATATTCTGGATTGGGGTCATCCCTATAGTAATCGAATGAATTGAGTTATAGACATGAAAGCGTAAAAACTCGATGGGATTCCCCTCTTTCTTTGTCTGATTTGAGGGGGACAGACCCGTTGAGTTCTTAAGAATCATACTCTTTTTTCGTATAACTGACAAAATAGATTTCCTTTTCGGCTGTTTTAAAAACCTCAGTTCTGATAATATTTTTGAAAAATGAGCTTCATTAATTGATTCAGAACACCTGCCCCTTGCTAATATCTATAGGTACTTTCATTTCAAAGTTAGAAGAAAGAAAGAATCACTCAATTCCTTGTAGGATAGAATTTTTCTTCGATTTAATATTGTGTAAATTGATATTGATTTTCTATTTATACTAATTGAAAATTTTTATAATTATACTAAGTCCTATCTTGTTTTTTTATTTTTATTTGCCCACTACCTCTTATACTTATATTATCTCATAATAAATTCTTATTTCATAATAAATTTATCGCATAATAAATCGAAAAAGTTTTCTGATACATCGGGAAAAATCAAAAACACGACTAGGAATCATTGAAGAACAGGATTAAGAATCATTACTCTTTCGGCACAAGAAAGAGTTTCAAAAATTCCCTTTCTTGTGTCGAAGACTACTCGGAAGACGAATGCTCTCTCCTCGCATTCGCCGTTTGCCGCAGTTATCCCTTCTATAATAACCGAATAACCGATTACTTCTGTCTAGTATCTGATTCAATTGGATTAGATTTTGAGTCGAAAACAAAATTATTGATACGTTTTATCATATCATAGTTAAATATAGTTAACTATGGCATTAATAAGATAACCACATCATCATCATCCCAATTTGCATAAAAAAAGTTAAGAGGGGTAAAGCCCCACCCAAGAGTTTTCTTCAAAATTGACATATTATGACTAACAATGTGGTACACTAAATTCCCAGCATCTCCGTCTCATCCAGTTCGAGTAGAAAAAAAGTCTAAACAAGCAAAATTTATAAATCTGCAAGTCTAGAAATTCATTTCAGCCAATTGAACCTTCTCAAACTGTTTCTTTTTAAGAACCAAAAAGATTTGTGCCAAAATAACAGATGCCAAGAAGACCAAAAGTCCTTGTACACGCAATGGGTCTTGAAGTACTATTTCTGCATCCCCTTGACCAAATCCACCCACATTCGGATTACTCGTTAATGGTTGATCCAATTTGATGGATTCACCCTCTGAAACAAGAAGTTCTGGTCCTGGGGGGATAATATCAACCACCTGATGTCCGCCCATATCTGTTATGGTTATTTCATACCCCCCCTTTTCTTTTCGTATGATTTTGCTTACTATACCTGTTGCTGTAGCATTATAAACTGTATTGTTACTCTTACTCCCGTCGGGATAAATCTGACCCCTTCCACGGTTCCCGCCCACGTATATAGGATACTTTAAGAAGTGAATATCTTTCTTAGTAGCAGGGTCAGGGGAAAGGATAGGAAAGGTGATTTCACTATATTTCTGACCGGACACGGGTCCTATCACAAGAATATTTTTTTAATTGGGGCGATAGCTCTGAAAAGACAAATTGCCTACCTTTTCTTTAATCTCGGGAGAAATACGATCGGAAGAGGCTAATTCAAACCCTTCCGGTAAAATAAGAACAGCCCCTACATTCAAACCCCCCTTTTTTCCATTAGCAAGAACTTGTTTCAATTGCATATCATAAGGAATTCGAACAACTGCTTCAAATACAGTATCAGGAAGTACTGCCTGTGGAACCTCAATATCGACGGGCTTACTTGCTAAATGGCAGTTGGCACAGACAATACGCCCAGTGGCTTCTCGTGGATTTTCATAACCCTGTTGTGCAAAAATAGGATATGCATTTGAAATGGCTGTCGGAGTTAGGATATATATCATGAGCGATACGGCAATAGATCGAGTAATCTGTTCCTTTATCCAATAAAAAATCTTTCGAGTTTCCATAGTCCAATCTTCATCCCAAAATTTCTACAATAAATGGGGTAAGTTGCTAGTATAGTTTCCTATCCACGATTCTGCTAGTTACTGGGGAATAATTTAAATGGAATAATATTTTAGTGGAATAATATAAGATAAGATGAACCTCGCAAATGGGTCGAAATAGAAAGCCTAAGTGCGATTTTTAATGATTTAGTTAGATTAATATTTTAGTAGATCCTCTATCAATCAGTCATTCATTGAATGATAAATAACTACAAGTGAAGGAGATACGCGATTTAAATAACGAAAAATCCAATATTTAAAAATGGTATCCAGAATGACTGGAAAAGTAAAAACCAGACCAGATACAATTTCATCATTATGAACAAATCCAAAATGTTTGTAGACAGAGCCAACCATTAGTTCCCAAGCGTGGGGTGAGTGGAATCCGATACATAAATCCATTAATAAAAGAATAGAAAAAGCTTTGACTGTGTCGCTTAAGTTATATAGGAATTTCTGGGCCGAAGAGTTAAGAATAACAAGTTCTTGATTACCCAAAACAAAATAACCGCTTAGAATAAAAAAACAGATTATATTTGTTGATAAGTTCAAAATCGTATGGATCCCATCTTCATTATGTATCTTGATTAATTGAACCATTTCTTTTTGGATTCCTATACGCAGTTTTTGTAGATGTGTTTCCGAGTATTCTTCAATTATTTCCTCCAATACGAGGAGTTCCTCTAATTTTATGAATTTTTCTAGAATTCCCCTTTCTTGAATATCATTCAAAAAGATTTCGGATTCCCCAGCATTCCACCACTTAGTGACCCAAGATTCCAGGCTTTTATTAAATGAGAGAGAAAGGTACCAGGGTAAAAATACTAGAAATAGAAGCTTTAACGAGGGAGGAAATGCTTTCTTTTTTGTCATTTTTTGATCGGTGAATTGTTAATCAACCCACCTCATTTGTTGACTCTATGCAATCAAATATTTCTTTCACGCATGAGTTATATACAAGATATGAAACCTATAAATTCAATTGATTTTCTTTGTTGTTATTGAATCTAGAAAGAATAGAGAAATCAACTAAGAAACCACTTCGAATGAAGAAATACTAACCAAATATTGTTTCGCGAGATCTCAATTGGTCACCAATTGTCTCCTTTGGATGAAGGATGGAAAGAACCCACCCCTTATAACTAATGAATATTTGTTAAATTATGAGACAAAAGAACTCCCGTTGTATCAAAATAGCCAATATACAAAAAAAAAACAAAATTCACGGATTACTCACAGTCAGGAATAGAATAATTGACGAAAAGAGATTACGACAAAAGAGAACCAAAATTGTCTAGTGATGAGATTGGATTGTTCTTTTTGGATTGTTTATTAAGGAACACAAAATAAAGGATAAAAAGAAACATCGATTGAAAACAAAATTACAAGATAGGATTTATCTGGATTTAAAGGAGTAATTTCAACAATTATTAAACTTAACAAAAAAGAATAAATCTCTTTATACGGAAATGGTTTGATATATGAATTTTTTCGATTTCTTACGTGTTTAAATTAAATTTCGTGTGGATTTGCATACGTATAAAAAACCACAAAAAAAGTTTCATTTTATGGTTGTTCCGTATGCTTTGGCTCAAATGAGACTTCACACCTAAATTTTGTTATGTTATCGAAAAAGGAAGATTCTTTTCATTTCATTTTTATCTCCTGTTGAGTAAAGGCCTCTCTTTTCCACGGATTTATCAAAATACTTCAAGCGGTACACGCAAGAAATAGGCCAATTCAGCAGCCTTTTGCTCAATTTCTCGTGGAATCAAATTATCATCAGTAAGAGTTAAAGGAATGGACCCCTGTCCGCGGATGTCCATATAAAGAACACGATGAGCATAAATACCCTCTTTAACTTCTATTCGAATCGACTGAATATCTTTTAGAAGGAATCGGAGGAATATGCGACGATTTTTGCCAGGGAATCCCCAACGAAAAATACACACTATGCCTTCCCTTCTATCGAATCGATCATAACCACTGCCTACATTCCAGGAAATTGTGCACCACAAATAGGAACTAATAAAGAGACCCGAGATTCCGTAGAAAGACATTACGATCCCTTGCGGAAAAAAAGATATCCAATTGCTACCAAGATAACTCGAAGTTCCAACGAATAGGAATCCTAATGAACTTAAAAAAAGGATAAAGGCCCAGCAGAAATTACTTATTTTGCGAGACCCCGTTATAAGTTCTATCCATATATGTTCTGATTGCCAACTCATACTTGTTCCGATTAAATTTTATTGTAATTTAGAGCATACCTCAAATTAATTTGACTTTACTTTTTTTGTTTCCCAAATAACTGTCATCAACTAGCACTAGACCCTTTACGAGTAAGTGGAGTAAGTCATCAAATTGAAATTGGTTAGAGCTAAAATAATAAGATACCCCTTAATATGATATGATCCATAGATATATTATCCCGATATAGATAAAGATCCATGGGCTTTCTCTTTCAGCCATTCGGCGTCCTGGTCGATTTGAAAACAGCTAGAATTCATTTACTCAGACTCATATATCATGCAGGCGTTAGAATTCTTTCCTTTATCTTTATATGTGCCAAAAATTATATGGTATACTAAATTCAATTAAATAGATATCTGTGTTATGATACAAATCCTAGTTTTGAAGTCTTGAAAAAAAAATGGAAGAACTTAGGCCCACCGGATCTAAAGAATCTTATTTTTTTGAACATGAAGAGATAAAGAAGCCATTGCAATTGCCGGAAATACTAGGCCTACTAAAGGCACAAAAATAGAAGGAAAGCTGAAAGTTGTCATAAAATGGGTGCCTCAATTTATTATTTGTACCTGCTATTGTTTATTTATAAATAAAATATTTTATATTATTATAATTCAGAATTTGTGAATTTGAATTCAATTTTAAATTCTTAGTATAGAGCCAACTGCTAATTATGAATTATGTATAATAGATAAATAAATATAGTTAAATATCTAAAGTTAAGTTAATATATAGAAATAGAGGATAAACGCAAGAAATCGAGAACTAACTAAATGAACTTATTCATCTTTCGAATCTTTCTACACGAAAGATATGCAGGAAAATCTCCCTTTGTTCTTAATGATTTTGTCTTTTATTCTTCTTCGTGTCTTTGAATTTAATATTAATAATTAATAAAGAAAGATTTTCTTAAACATTATTGAAAGATTGATTAGAATCCGAACCACTAGGGGTTGTTAACTAAAACAGGATTTTCCGTAAATGGAAATAGAGAAAAAAAAATATATAGAGATTTTTTTTTCATTCTATCCGTACGACAAGAAGAAATTTGTTTTGTTTTCCTAATTTGAAGAATTCACCCTTTTTTAATGTTTAAAAAGAATTTTACGAACCTTCTAATTCTCTCTACAGTTAGATTGTATGAAAACAACAAAAATTCCATTTTTAGTTACTTTTATTCCGATAAACTAACTACTCATTTGCTAAAAAAATGAATAACAAATAATTTTACTCAATTCTCTATTGAATTTTGATTCAAAGGAAGGAAAGCATGAAACTCAAGTAACTCACTGAGAACACTTTTAAAAATATTACGTGGGACAATTAGGTCGAATAAACCCTTCTCGAATAGGTATTCAGCTGTTTGCGAACCTTCGGGGACTGTTTGATTCAATGTTTGTTCAATTACTCGTTTGCCCGCAAATGCAATGTAGGCGTTGGGTTCGGCAATAATGATATCACCCAACATACCAAAACTCGCCGTCACGCCACCAGTAGTAGGAGATGTAAGGATTGATACATAAAATAACTTTTTATTTGACTGATAATCATATAAAGCAGACGAAATTTTAGCCATTTGCATTAAGCTCAAACTTCCTTCTTGCATGCGCGCCCCTCCGGAAGCGCATACTATAATAAGAGGTAGAAACTTATTGGTAGCATACTCAATCAAACGAGTAATTTTTTCTCCAACTACGGATCCCATACTACCCCCCATAAATTGAAAATCCATAATCCCAACTGCTATGGGAATGCCGTTTAGTTGGCCGATGCCGGTTTGGACAGCCTCAGGTAATCCTGTCTTCCTTTGATAAGAATCAATGCGATCTTTATAAGGTTCTTCTTCGGAATGAAATTCAATAGGATCCAGAGAAACCATGTCTTCATCCATAGGATCCCAAGTACCGGGATCGATCGAAAGTTCGATTCTATCTGAACTACTGATTTTCAAATGATATCCACATTGTTCACAAATATTCATTTTTGATTTCAAAAATTTCTTATAATTTAATCCATAACAATTTTCGCATTGAACCCACAAATCCTTATATTTTTCACTTACATCGGTATCATTAGAACTTTCTCTTAAAGTAAAGTCACTAACTTTCGCGTCGGTTAGTATACCCGAACCCTCCCTTTCACTATTTTTTTGAATTTCACCATAAATGGAACTATAAATGTAGTTATCACTGTAATTATCATTATTACTTACAGTGGACGTATCAATCCAGATTTGAGATTGAAGATAACTGTCAATGCAACTATTAATATGAGTATCATACAAGTAATGATTAGAGTAGGGATCTTCAACCATAGATGCAGCACTGAGATAATTAGAATTCTGATAACTAGAAAAATAACTTTCTAGTTCACCCCAAAAAGAATTATTGTTGTCAATCTCAAAAATTTGATTTTCAATATCAAAATATATGGAATAACTATCTCCATTACTATCCTTAACGAAAAGGGTGTCATCAGGGATAAAATTCCCAATGTCTTTGACAACGAATAAAGGATCAACCTTACTGTAACTAGAATCGTGACGACCTTCCCAGTCTTGAATCCTTTTACTCGTAGCCGTATCATGATTTTCGCTGGTATTTTCAATAGGACTAAGACTGTCCATTGGTTTATCTAGCCCACACTGGCATTCAAACTCCTTCTTAACCAACATCGAATTAAACCACCATTTTTCCATAGCGTTTTCTTGCCTCCTATTTGTATGAAAATACAATAGATGAATAGTCATTCGAGCCAAAATTCTTTAGTTGAATATTTGATTTCCTACCAGAATAAAAAGAGAAACTCAATCACTAGAATTCATTAGTAACTAATAAAATTAGCAAGGAGTTTGCCTATTGAAAAAAGTCTTTATTGTTTTGTATAAATTGATGGCAATACTTCACCACTATACTTCAATATATATGATATGACTATGCCAGAACACTTTTTCGTTATAAAAAAATGATAAAGAGTATGTTCTCCTCAGTCATGTTAAACTCGCATAAAAAAAAGAATTTTTTATTTTCGTGTATGAATTCAAAATCATTTTTTCAGATTTTCAGAAAATCTCGTCTAAGAACTAACTAATAAAAGGACAATATACGGGATCAGTAGTAAAGGCTTTGTTTCAAGGAAACTCAAGAATATAAACGAATATACCAATCCTAAGAATCCATAGGATTCGTTGTGGATCCAAGATAGCAATCGAAAGATTTAATTCGTCGACTTTGTATTTGAAATCTTCTCTACTTAGATTATTAGAGATTATTATTATTAGATTAGATTAAGTATGTATTTATCGAAAATACGTGCAATAGAATCTTTGTATTCGGCTCAATCCTTTTTATTAAAAGATTGGGCCGAGTTAAAGTTCAATTCAACTAAGAGAACAAAAGGTAATTACCACTTCTATGCTTTATCCAAAGTATCCACTGCCGCAAAATTAAATGTGATCTCCTTCCATACCTCGCAAGCAACTGCCAGTTCAGGACTCCATTTACAAGCCTCGCGGATAATATCACCCCCATCAACAGCAAGATCACGCCCTTCGTTACGAGCTTTTACGCATGCTTCTAGAGCTACTCGATTCGCTACAGCACCTGGTGCATTACCCCAAGGGTGTCCCAAAGTTCCTCCACCAAACTGTAGTACCGAATCATCTCCAAAAATCTCTATCAGAGCAGGCATATGCCAAACGTGAATACCTCCTGAAGCCACAGGAAGAACACCCGGTAGAGAGACCCAATCTTGAGTGAAATAAATACCGCGGGAGCGATCTTTTTCAATATAATCATCACGCAGTAAATCAACAAAGCCCAAAGTTATATCTCTTTCGCCTTCAAGTTTACCTACTACAGTACCGGAGTGAATATGATCTCCGCCAGACATACGTAACGCTTTAGCTAGGACGCGGAAGTGCATACCATGGTTCTTCTGCCTATCAATAACTGCATGCATTGCACGGTGGATGTGAAGAAGTAAGCCATTATCTCGGCAATAATGAGCCAAGGTAGTATTTGCAGTGAACCCCCCTGTTAAGTAATCATGCATTACGATAGGAACTGCCAATTCTCGAGCAAATACAGCCCTTTTGATCATTTCTTCGCATGTACCTGCAGTAGCATTCAAGTAATGCCCTTTGATTTCACCTGTTTCAGCCTGCGATTTATAAATTGCTTCGGCACAAAATAAGAAACGATCTCTCCAACGCATAAATGGTTGAGAGTTCACGTTTTCATCATCTTTGGTAAAATCAAGTCCACCACGAAGACATTCATAAACCGCTCTACCGTAGTTTTTAGCAGATAAACCTAATTTCGGTTTAATAGTACATCCCAACAGGGGACGACCATACTTGTTCAATTTATCTCTCTCGACTTGAATCCCATGAGGCGGTCCTTGGAAGGTTTTAACATAAGCAACGGGAATTCGCAAATCTTCCAAACGTAGGGCGCGTAGGGCTTTGAACCCAAATACATTACCTACAATGGAAGTAAACATGTTAGTAACAGAACCTTCTTCAAAAAGGTCTAAGGGGTAAGCTACATAAGCAATAAATTGCTCTTCTTCTCCAGGAACTGGCTCAATGTGGTAGCATCTCCCTTTGTAACGATCAAGGCTGGTAAGTCCATCTGTCCATACAGTTGTCCATGTACCGGTAGAAGACTCGGCAGCTACCGCGGCCCCCGCTTCTTCTGGCGGAACTCCGGGTTGAGGAGTTACTCGGAATGCTGCCAAAATATCAGTATCTTTGGTTTCGTATTCAAGAGTATAATAAGTCAATTTGTACTCTTTAACACCAGCTTTGAATCCAACACCTACTTTAGTCTCTGTTTGTGGTGACATAAATCCCTCCCTACAACTCATGAATTAAGAATTCTCACAACAACAAGGTCTACTCGACACAAATTCGTTGTTAATGCAATTTTTCACGAGAATCTTTCACAAGATTCCCAACCAATACTAAAATTATCAACTAATCAGAATGTTTAATTCTTAGACCATATGATTTGCCAAATACATCATTATTGTATACCCTTTCATATATATAACGCAACCCAATTTACCTTTTTTTTTTTGAGTCGGATAGAACTTAATGAATTGTAATGTAAATAGAGCTCGGATTCGAATTCCATAGATATAGATAATATAGGTGGGATTTTCTATGAATGATAAACAAATGAAAGGCTTTCTCAAGATTCTTATTCATCCACTTCAAATTCCCTGTTTCGTTATTGAAACTATTAAATTGAATTCAATTGAATGATAACAATCAAATGGGTTGTTACCTCTCATGTCTTATTGAATTAACTTGAATTAATCGATCGACTCGCTAGCGGCTATTTGTTGAATTCGATAATTTAAATTTTCGTAAAACTATTTTCTTTATTAATTATTATGAGAATAAATTCTACTACTTCTGGTTCTGTAGTTTCCCCGCTTGACAAAAAAAACCTGGGGCGTATTGTCCAAATCATCGGCCCGGTACTAGATGTAGCCTTTCCGCCAGGCAAGATGCCTAATATTTATGACGCCCTAGTAGTTAAAGGTAAGATACTGTTGGTCAACCAATTAATGTAACTTGTGAAGTACAACAATTATTAGGAAATAATAGAGTTAGAGCTGTAGCTATGAGTGCTACAGATGGTCTAACGAGAGGAATGGAAGTTATTGGCACGGGGGCACCTCTAAGTGTTCCGGTAGGTGGAGCAACTCTGGGACGAATTTTCAACGTGCTTGGGGAGCCTGTTGATAATTTGGGTCCGGTAGATACCCGTACAACATCTCCTATTCATAGATCCGCACCTGCCTTTATACAGTTAGATACAAAATTATCCATTTTTGAAACCGGAATTAAAGTAGTAGATCTTTTAGCCCCTTATCGCCGTGGCAGAAAAATAGGACTGTTTGGGGGGGCTGGGGTGGGTAAAACAGTACTCATCATGGAATTGATTAACAATATTGCCAAAGCGCATGGGGGCGTATCCGTATTTGGCGGAGTGGGTGAACGTACTCGTGAAGGAAACGATCTTTACATGGAAATGAAAGAATCTGGAGTGATTAATGAAGAAAATATTGCAGAATCCAAAGTAGCTCTCGTTTACAGTCAGATGAACGAACCACCAGGAGCTCGTATGAGAGTTGGTTTGACTGCCCTAACTATGGCAGAATATTTTCGAGATGTTAATGAACAAGACGTACTTCTATTTATCGACAATATATTCCGTTTCGTTCAAGCAGGGTCCGAAGTCTCGGCCTTATTGGGTCGAATGCCTTCTGCTGTGGGCTACCAACCCACCCTGAGTACTGAAATGGGTTCTTTACAAGAAAGAATTACTTCTACCAAAGAGGGGTCGATAACTTCTATTCAAGCAGTTTATGTGCCTGCAGACGATTTAACCGACCCCGCGCCTGCTACGACATTTGCACATTTAGATGCTACTACTGTACTATCAAGAGGATTAGCTGCCAAAGGGATCTATCCAGCCGTCGATCCTTTAGATTCAACATCAACTATGCTTCAACCTCGGATCGTTGGTGAGGAACATTATGAAACCGCGCAACAAGTAAAGCAAACTTTACAACGTTACAAAGAACTTCAGGATATTATAGCTATCCTTGGGTTAGACGAATTATCCGAAGAGGATCGTTTAATCGTAGCACGGGCGCGAAAAATTGAACGTTTCTTATCACAACCCTTCTTCGTAGCAGAAGTATTTACTGGCTCTCCAGGGAAATACGTTGGTCTGGCAGAAACAATTAGAGGATTTCAATTGATTCTTTCCGGAGAATTAGATGCTCTTCCTGAACAAGCCTTTTATTTAGTAGGTAATATCGATGAAGCTACCGCGAAGGCTATGAACCTAGAAATGGAGTTGAACAAATGACCTTAAATCTTTGTGTACTGACCCCTAATAAAATTGTTTGGGATTCAGAAGTAAAGGAAATCATTTTATCTACTAATAGTGGTCAAATTGGCATATTACCCAACCATGCCCCTATTGCCACAGCTGTAGATATAGGTATTTTAAGAATACGCCTTAATGATGAATGGTTAACAATGGCTCTGATGGGTGGTTTTGCTAGAATAGGCAATAATGACATAACTGTTTTAGTAAATGATGCGGAGAAGGGTAGTGACATTGATGCACAAGAAGCTCAGCAAACTCTTGAAATAGCAGAAGCTAATTTGAAAAAGGCTGAAGGAAAGAGACAAATAATTGAAGCAAATCTAGCTCTCCAGCGAGCTAGAACACGAGTAGAGGCTCTCAATGCGGTTTGATTTCATAACTAAGTTTGGTACCATTCAAATAATCAGGTTTCAAACCCTATTTTGATTCTGGCAAGTGAATCAAATCAAATGCAATGAAGCAAAGCCCCATTTTGCTGCAACTAAAAGAAATTCAAAAATGAAAAATCAATAAACTAAACATAGGGTGGTTCAAAAACTTATTAGATACTCAGTATCTAATAAGTATCTAATAAGTTCTACCTACTATTGGATTTGAACCAATGACTCTCGCCGTATGAAAGCAATACTCTAACCACTGAGTTAAGTAGGCCAATTCTCGTCCCCAAAAAAAGAAAAATGGAACCCATTCCCCTGTTGGATTATAAATAGAATATTCCTTAGAAGCAATACCGGCGAAACAGATCAAAGATTTATGATGTTTGATCATCGAATATTCATCTTGACAAGAAATTAGCTAGATGATAAAATATGTATCACAAGCAATAAGGGCTATAGCTCAGTTGGTAGAGCGCCTCGTTTACACGTGCGCCAATGTTTTTCAAGGGGAACCCATCATATAATGAAATCAAAAGAATGGGAATATTAATTAAGAAGGTGATGTCTTACCCCATAACTTTAAGGGAACAATAGCCTGACAAAGGGTTTGGTTCGATTGGAATACCCGTATAGGTGCCAAGGAGACCCTATCCTGGATTTGAGATATTGATAAGGTGAATATTTAGTCTAGTCAATGCTAGGCCTAATGAGTATTTAAGGAGCTCAAACAATCTCTTTTCGTCCTATGAACTTTAAGGTGTATTAAGTTTCATATTTCATTTTTAAGAAGAACGATAGAGACTTCATTTAACTTAGGTTGATATAGGCCAGAGGCAGACCTACGTCAAGAAAACCGTACCTTTGAAAGACTTTGGTAGTGCTCTTGGATCATAATGCCAAAATTAAGTAATCCGAGCACGTGGAGCTATTTTCTTTTTCTATCAAAAGAAAAAATATGGCAGACTAGCTGATATTTTCATCAGTTAATGAAAGAGCCCAATGCAAAAAAAAATGCATGTTCAGTCTTTGAAACAGTTCAGATCATTTTGATAATAAAAAGTTTGAGCTGTTTTACCGAGAAGGTCTACGGTTCGAGTCCGTATAGCCCTAAAATGAATTCAAATTACTATGTTACAATTACTAATTTATTAGAATAGAAAAAAAAATGATTAATGAAAATTCAATAAAATTTTAGAATATTCATTTTGATTCTCTTTTTTATTTCATTTTAATAAATTTATCAAAATTTCAATTTATTCAATTAGAACAATGAGAATTACCTTTCTTTAGTTTAGACTTTAGTTTCTAGAGAAACTTAGGAAAAAAAAGAACTTATATACAAAGTAAGACATAGATCGAATTATACTAACTAAAAAAGAAAAAGTGGTATAATGGAAATAGGATTGCACCTTGAAATGCGATATTCCCCACAGTAAACAACAGAAACTAGTCAATTCGATCAAAACGAATTTATGTTTATTTTGACTAAAAAGTTATTGATGTCTTGACAATTTGAATTTGAATTGAGCAATCCAGTATATTTTTCACATCTAGAGGAGTCTGTCTATGTTTCTGCTTTACGAATATGATATTTTTTGGGTATTTCTAATAATATCGAGTCTTATTCCTATTTTTACCTTTTTCATTTCAGGAGTTTTAGCCCCGATTAAAAAAGGACCAGAGAAACTTTCTAGTTATGAATCGGGTATCGAACCAATGGGTGATGCTTGGTTACAATTTCGTATCCGTTATTATATGTTTGCTTTAGTTTTTGTTGTTTTTGATGTTG
This sequence comes from Rubia yunnanensis, assembly GCA_037428765.1. Lineage (NCBI taxonomy): Eukaryota > Viridiplantae > Streptophyta > Magnoliopsida > Gentianales > Rubiaceae > Rubia > Rubia yunnanensis. The sequence continues at coordinate 111,961,400 of CM075062.1, read as the reverse complement.
AAACGGTTTTTCTTTATCCATGGGCAATGAGTTTCGATATATTGGGTGTATCTGTATTTGTAGAAGCTTTAATTTTTGTACTTATCTTAATTGTTGGTTTAGTTTGTGCATGGCGAAAGGGGGCATTGGAATGGTCTTAGCTCCTGAATATTAAGACAATACAAAGAAAACGGGGAAAAAAGAAAATTAAGACTATTATGAATTCCATTGAGTTTCCTTTACTTGACCGAACAGCCCAAAATTTGGTTATTTCAACTACATTAAATGATCTTTCAAATTGGTCAAGACTCTCTAGTTTATGGCCGCTTCTCTATGGTACCAGTTGTTGCTTCATTGAATTTGCTTCCCTAATAGGGTCACGATTCGACTTTGATCGTTATGGGCTAGTACCAAGATCGAGTCCTAGACAGGCGGATCTAATTTTAACAGCTGGAACAGTAACAATGAAAATGGCCCCCTCTTTAGTGAGACTATATGAGCAAATACCCGAACCGAAATATGTTATTGCTATGGGAGCATGTACAATTACAGGAGGGATGTTCAGTACTGATTCTTATAGTACTGTTCGGGGAGTTGATAAACTAATTCCTGTGGATGTCTATTTACCAGGCTGTCCACCTAACCCGGAAGCGGTTATAGAGGCTATAACAAAACTTCGTAAAAAAAATATCTCGAGAAATCTACGAAGATAGAATTAGGTCTCAACGAATGAAGCGGTGTTTTACTTCCAATCATAAGTTTCATATTCAGCGCAGTATTCATATTGGAAATTTAAATAAAGGAATCCTTTATCAAGGGGACTCTACGGCAACGTCAGAAATACCTACTGAACCTTTTTTTAAATACAAAAGTTCAGTCTTTTATGACGAATTGAAAAATTAGGCAGTATTTCTTTGTACAAAATAGCACTATAGTAGGCTAATCTTCATAAATTTCATCGTAAATGTGAAATACTTAATACAAATAATACACATAATAATACACATAAAGGGGGGAGAGATAAAAAGGATGCAGGGTCGTTTGTCGGCTTGGCTAGTCAAGCATGGACTAAGTCATAGATCTTTGGGTTTTGATTACCAAGGTACAGAGACTTTACAAATAAAGCCACAGGATTGGTATTCCATTGCTGTTATTTTATATGTATATGGTTACAATTATCTACGCTCACAATGCGCCTATGATGTAGCGCCCGGCGGGCTATTAGCTAGTGTCTATCATCTTACGAGAATAGAATACGGTGTAGATCAGCCAGAAGAGGTATGCATAAAAGTATTTGTCTCAAGAAAGAATCCTAGGATTCCGTCTGTCTTCTGGGTTTGGAAAAGTGTGGATTTTCAAGAACGAGAATCCTATGATATGTTGGGAATCTTTTATGAAACTCATCCACGCCTAAAACGTATCTTAATGCCGGAAAGTTGGATAGGCTAGCCCTTACGCAAGGATTATATTGCCCCTAATTTTTATGAAATACAAGATGCTCATTGAATGATAAGAAACGAATTTCTATTTCTACAATTTTAATTTCACAAAGCTTATACGTTGCGTTCTAGATTAACCAGAATAAAAATAAGGGGAGTCTCATTTATATTTGGTAATTATTGGTTGATAGGCTAACAAAAAAGATAATAGAATTAGAGATTCAGTAGGATTCTCGCATCCCATTTAATTTATTTGATATTTATTTCAGATGATACGACGAACGAACAAAACTTAAAAAACTTCGAAACAGTTTTAGAAAGTTATGTAAGAGAAATGAAGAAATCGAATATGAAAGATGATCCAAAGAACTGAAGGAGTATTGAATTCTAGTTATTTGTATCTCCTGTCTATTTCAGATATTTGACTTTGGAGTCTCTCAACCAACTAATTTAACCTTTTGCTATGAAGTATTAACATTCTTTTTGAAGGATAGGAGAAATGAAATAGAATCTAATTTTTTTAGATACTTTATCTAAAAAATTCTACCCATCTATAAAACTATAAAATAGAAAATAGATGGGGTGGATATATCTCGTCGCAGTGGATAAAAGTATTATTATGATCAAAACTCTAAATGAATAGGAATGCGGATTCACAATTCATTTATAGAAGAGAAAGTCATGCAAATGAATCATGTACTGTGCCATGCCAGGAACCAGATTTGAACTGGTGACATGAGGATTTTCAGTCCTCTGCTCTACCAGCTGAGCTATCCCGACCCGTCCCAATATAGCATCCTGATTTTACTCAAAAATGGGGACTGTGTCAATTAAAAGAAGGAAAGGGAATTCCCAATTCTTATTTAGGTACTGCAATTGTTTGGCTTGTATATTAAAAAAGAGGACTTTGGGAATTTAACTATGAGTAATTATATAGATTATAAATTATCAAAATGGGGATTTATTGCTCAAACACGTTCATTTTTATCTATATCATATAGATGTGATACAAAAGGACATTTTCGCCTCGATCGCTTCTAAGAGAATAGCGTCAATGCCTAAAGCATTTTGAACGAATAAAAAATAAAAAAGGAGATAGGTAAATAGATAATTGGGGAGTCAACTAGTCTATTTGGGGATAGAGGGACTTGAACCCTCACGATTTTTAAAGTCGACGGATTTTCCTCTTAACTATAAATTTCATTGTTGCCGGCATTGACATGTAGAATGAGACTCTATCTTTATTCTCGTCCGATTAATCAGTTCGTAAAAAGATCTATCAGACTATGGAGTGAATCATTTGATAAATGAATATTCGATTCTTTCTTAAACGTGCAATCTTTTAACAACAATTACAATTCTATATTTTTTCTATGAAAAAATATAGATTCATTGGGGATGTCATTTCTCATTTACTATACTATTCACTACGTATGGATAGTATATACGTTTATCCTTCACTTAATACTTGTATTTTCTGATTTTTTTATGGAAAGAATTCTCGACTAACGCAGCCAACTCCATTTGTTAGAACAGCTTCCATTGAGTCTCTGCACCTATCCCCTTTTTCACTTTCTAAACCTTTGTTTTCGGAAAATAGGATTTGGCTCAGGATTGCCCCTTTTTATTAATTCCAGGGTTTCTCTGAATTTGAAAGTTCTCACTCAGCAGGTTTCCATACCAAGGCCCAATCCAATTAAGTCCGTAGCGTCTACCAATTTCGCCATATCCCCCTTCGTTTTGTGTTGAGATTAAAATTTCATTCCGATGTTGTTTCTTTTGTTCTTTCATTTCTACTGAAATCATTGAATTCAATTGAATTCATTAGATATCAGATTCCTATCTCGAAAAACTATTTTCGTTTATTTCTTACCTACCTTCTATAGGACTATAGGGAACCCTGGTTGGATTTGGTCCAATCGACTATCATTCTACCATTTCTCTATCTGCAATTCAATATAGATGGATATATAGCTTAAGGCAAATATATATCTAACTGTCACATTTACGATGTAATTTTGAATACTTTAAGGTTCGATTCTCTTTTTTGTCGTCTTAATTTATGTCTTTACTACTCACCTCTTTATGAATGAAAGTAGGGAATGTCTCATTAGTTATAACTAACGATTCCAAATTGGAACTATATGATTATGATATAGAATCAAATAAAATAATAGAATAAAAACAAGTTTAAATGTCATTTGAATTCAAAAACGAAAACTTTAATTATCTAAAACTCAAATGCTAAAAGATATATCCAATTTTAAAATATTCGAATTGGAAATTGTATTAATTATTAACATTATTATTATTAACATAGTAATAAAAATGAATAGTAATAAATAAATCGAAATTCTATTGTATTTTAGAATATTAAATAATATAATTTAATATATTCTAGAATATATTTCTATTATTTATTTATATTGTATATATATTATTTATTATTATTTATATTGTATATTATTATTGTATATTGAATATTTATGAAATATTGATTTCAAATTTTATGATTTTCGATATTCAATTCATATCAACTTTAAAAAATAATAGTAAATAACTAAGCTTCTAAGAATCTCTTTTATTCCTCTAGCTCTAAAATGGATATTATATGAGCCCGCTTAGCTCAGAGGTTAGAGCATCGCATTTGTAATGCGATGGTCATCGGTTCGATTCCGATAGCCGGCTTTTCCTATTTATTCAAAATTTGACGTAATTGAGAATGCCCCTTTTGAAATCTAAAGAATATTAAAGGGGTGGCATCTCCCCTTTCCAAAAGCCATCCTCTTTTTAAGTTCTAAGACCTTAGATTATATCAGGAAAGGGTTCCTTTTTTCTAGAATAGTTTTTCTATACTATTCTATAGTAGAAGGGTGTGGGTCATTATTCAATTCATCTCTTCTAGTACACAAGTACGATATTTCAATTTCAGTAAACCTCGTTTCATTTCTTTCGTTCAGTTTTATTTTAAGTTTTATTTTAGTTTAAAAAAAATAATAAGAATAAAATTCATATTAAATAAGAATAAGGAGTCTTTATGTCGCGTTACCGAGGACCTCGTTTCAAAAAAATACATCGCCTAGGGGCTTTACCAGGACTAACTAATAAAAAGCCTAGAGCTGGAAACGATCTTAGAAACCAATCCTATTCGGGGAAAAAATCTCAATATCGTATTCGCCTAGAAGAAAAACAAAAGTTGCGTTTTCATTATGGTCTTACAGAACGACAATTAGTAAAATATGTTCGTATTGCCGGAAAAGCCAAGGGGTCAACAGGTCAAGTTTTACTCCAATTACTTGAAATGCATTTGGATAACATCCTTTTTCGATTGGGTATGGCTTCGACTATTCCTGCTGCCCGCCAATTAGTTAACCATAGACATATTTTAGTTAATGGTCGTATAGTGGATATCCCAAGTTATCGCTGCAAACCCCGAGATATTATTACAGCGAAGGATGAGCAAAAATCTAAAGCTCTGATTCAAAAATCTCTGGATTCGTCCCCTCATGAAGAATTACCAAGTCATTTGATCGTTCAACCATTCCAATATAAAGGATTAGTCAATCAAATAATAGATAGTAAATGGATCGGTTTGAAAATAAATGAATTGCTAGTCGTAGAATATTATTCTCGTCAAACTTAAACCTAATTAAAATAAATGCAAGAGGTTGCGACGCGAAGTAAATTAACTTAGTATTTAGTCAAAATATTTAGTAAAAAAAAGTAGGTTTGATTCGTATTTTGTCCCGTTTATAGATCTTTAGTTTACAGATTAAGGAATATTTTGATTCGTTATCTATTGTTCTTTCTTATAGTTACAGTATTTTCTTTATCTAGTATTTTATGTGTCATACCAATTAGGAATAGAGAACCTATCTTAACTAAAAGATAGGTCGAACGGTTGGACTAGTGTTCTAAAGTTCCCATTATTTTTGTTGTTAGGCAAGTCATCAATGAAAACGGAAAGAGAGGGATTCGAACCCTCGGTAAACAAAAGCCTACATAGCAGTTCCAATGCTACGCCTTGAACCACTAGGCCATCTCTCCTATATAATGATTATGACCCAAAAATGGAATAAATTGCGAGTCATTCAAATGGATAATCAATTATTGGAATAGGTCCTTTCGTTCGTATGTTACACCACTCCATTCAGGGAAATCGAATAGGGTTCAAATAGTTCTTATTGATTCCTGGAGGAATTGGAAGAAAGGGTCCATATCTTTTTCTTTTTTTTTTATTCCAATTTATTTTTATGTTATTTCGTACGGTACAATTCTTTTCTTGCGCAGGATCTTTTTCTTGTGAGAGGTAATTAGAAGAATTAATCGAATGGATTGTTGCCTATGCCTAGATCTCGGACAAATGCAAATTTTATTGATCAAACCTTTTCAATTGTAGCAAATATTTTATTACGAATAATTCCGACAACTTCAGGAGAAAAAGAGGCATTTACCTATTACAGAGATGGTGCGATTTGATTTTGTTCTTTTTTTTTTTCTATTGATTCATTTCTATCAGTCTTACGAAAAAGACACACGATTCCAGTCGGTCAATTTTTTTGAAAATAAAAATAGAAATATATAAAATATATTAAAATATATATAGTATATATTTAATTAATTATATAAATTATTATTATTATATATATTATTATTATTATAGTTAGTTAGTTAATTTATAGTTAGTTAATTATATAGTTAGTTAATTAATTATAGAAATTATAATAATTAATATAGAAATTATAATAATTAAATTCCAATTTTATATTAATATAAAATAGAAAAATATATAAAAAATATAAATATTAAATATATAATATATATATATATACGCTTGCTGAGGGTGAAACTTGGAAATAGAACAATTCCCTCTGTCGCGTATCCTCGATTAATGCAACCTGGTATGCTATGTTTCAATTGTGGATTCTAGTATTCAGCGAAAGGTTACACCTAGGGGTAGGGGTTCTTTCTGTATTATGGGTTAATAGGACTCTACTAGTACTAGTACTACTAATAGGCAGCATAGGGGAAGACGCACTACATTTAGGAATCAACAACACGAAAACTTTGTTAGAAATTACCCCTTGCTTATGTGCTCGGGAATAAAAGAATGGTTGGGATAACAAGCACCCATCTCGTTTGTACTTTGGATATTCGTATAACCGTCGAAGGGTGTTGAAGTGACTAATTCCTTGAAATTAGAAAGCGTTGAAAACAAAGAAATTGTTGGAGGTATCCTTTCATTTCTATCTAGTCTATCTAATCCCAATAGGCTTGGTGTTAAGAAAAGATCTCTTGCAGGAAGGTTGGCTAGAGATTTCTTGTAAAAACACTAGCCCCGGCCAGTTCATAATGAGAATATTTTAATATTTTTTGGATTACATCTATTATTCTCCTTATGCACATAGGGTGGAGCTGTATGAGATGCAAATCTCACGTACGGTTCTGAAACGGAGGGGTTTAAAACGGAACGACGACCGTAACGAATGTCAGCTCAATCCGAAGGAAATTATGCGGAAGCTTTACAGAATTATTATGAAGCTATGCGACTAGAAATTGATCCCTATGATCGAAGTTATATACTCTATAATATAGGCCTTATTCACACAAGTAATGGAGAACATACGAAAGCTTTGGAATATTATTTTCGAGCACTGGAACGAAACCCATTCTTACCACAAGCTTTTAACAATATGGCCGTGATCTGTCATTACGTGCGGCTATCTCTACTATAGAAACAAAAAAAGAAAGAACAACTCTACTAGTAACGACTGTAAAAAGCTAGGCTTTCTACATATACATCGTCTAAAATAACGATTTATCTTAGCTGTAGTAAAGAAAGACACTTGATAGGAGTCGAAATACGCCTAGTTACTTTTTCTATGGATAAAAAGGATCTAATTGATAGAAGAAGCGCCGTAAAGATCAATTCCCCGGGTTTAGGCCCATACAATAAAAACTGCGTACTACTTATGTTTATGTCAGGATCGTAGATATCCTTATCGCATAATGTGAGATAAAGATTAGGAATCGACTTATGTAATAGAGTTGATCCCCTAAGATTTTGGGCAGCGGTGTAGGATCAAATCCCAAGGATGGTAAGTCTTTTTCGTATGACGGAAAGTCTTTTTCAAAAATTCTATATAAATTTTTATATGAAACCGAGATAGTTACTTTTCAGAAAATTCTAATGATAAGGGAACTTTATTCTTCTGACGGTGGGACAAAAGATAAAACTAAATAAAATGGATTAGGAATCCCATTTTTAGTTTGAAACTCATGTAATTAACCTCTTTTGGCTAACCCCTAAAAAATTGAATAGATCCATAGAAATCTCATTCATTAGGTATATTAAAATGGCACACCAAAAGACTTGATTGCCGAGCCGTATGAGGTAGGAAACTCTCAAGTACGGTTCTAAGGGAAGGAATTTACCTACCTATTCCGACCGAGGAGAACAGGCCATTCGCCAGGGAGATTCGGAAATAGCGGAAGCTTGGTTTGACCAAGCGGCCGAATACTGGAAACGTGCTATATCGCTTACTCCCGGTAATTATATTGAAGCACACAATTGGTTGAAGATCACGAGGCGTTTCGGATAAAAAAAGCCGACGCCTTTTAGTTTTATGCTTTTAGTTTTATGAATGAATTGTCTATTTAGTATTTAAATTGTTTAGCTATGTATATTATTATAGATCCTTTTATCATTTTTGTTAAAATGAATTGTTTGTTTGTCCTATCAGTCAAAAAAAAATGGATCATTCCTTTGGGAAGACCCAATTCAATTAATCAATTAAAGAATTTTCAATTAATCAATTAAAGAATTTCATTATACCCCTTCTAAGCTAAGTGCTTTATTTCATCTGGTATTTCGTAGTCACAAAAAAGATACAAAAAGTACAAAATATACCCCTTCTTCATTTTTATTATTTTCTTAATTATTATTATTATTACAAAGAAACGTAACTTTCGAATGACTAAGTCTATATACCGGGATATCTCTTAGTAATGCCTTCTGGCGCAGTTTGGTTTGTGATTTGAAAGAGAATGATTAATATTATCTATGTAAAAAGAAAAGGTGAAAGAGATGAATCTAAGAACGTCTAATTAAGATATATATGACTATACGCTCGGTTACACAAAGCAAACAGCCGTTTTTGCATCAATCCAAAATAGAAAAAAAAGTTTTATAAGATTCTAACGGTCCGTTGGGCGCCTATTAGCTATGTCATAATAGATGCGAACACTTGCCCCGAATCGACTGCCCGATCAGAATTGCTCTAGTGAATAACTAAAGAAAATAGATAGATGGGAGATAGAAAAATCGAAGAGAAATAAAGTAATTACTATGTAATTTATTATAAAACTCTCTTTTACTAATTATTTGACTGTTGGCGGGTTTCTTTGTATGTGTTGTCCGGAAAGAGGAGGACTCAATGATTATTCGTTCGCCGGAACCAGAAGTAAAAATCTTGGTAGATAGGGATCGCATAAAAACTTCGTTTGAGGAATGGGCTAAACCGGGTCATTTCTCAAGAACAATAGCGAAAGGACCTGATACTACCACTTGGATCTGGAATCTTCATGCTGATGCTCACGATTTTGATAGCCATACCAGTGATTTGGAGGAAATTTCTCGAAAAGTATTTAGTGCCCATTTCGGCCAACTCTCCATCATTTTTCTTTGGCTGAGCGGCATGTATTTCCACGGTGCTCGTTTTTCCAATTATGAAGCATGGCTAAGTGATCCAACTCACATTGGTCCTAGTGCACAGGTGGTTTGGCCGGTCGTGGGCCAAGAAATATTGAATGGTGATGTGGGTGGAGGTTTTCGAGGAATACAAATAACGTCTGGTTTTTTTCAACTGTGGAGAGCATCTGGAATAACCAGTGAATTACAACTCTATTGTACTGCAATTGGTGCATTGATCTTTGCAGCGTTAATGCTTTTTGCTGGTTGGTTTCATTATCATAAAGCAGCTCCAAAATTGGCTTGGTTTCAAGATGTAGAATCTATGTTGAATCACCATTTATCGGGGCTACTAGGACTTGGATCTCTCTCTTGGGCGGGACATCAAGTACATGTTTCTTTACCGATTAACCAATTTCTAAACGCTGGAGTAGATCCTAAAGAGATACCCCTTCCTCACGAATTTATCTTGAATCGGGATCTTTTGGCTCAACTTTATCCGAGTTTTGCCGAAGGGGCAACTCCATTTTTTACCTTGAATTGGTCAAAATATGCGGACTTTCTTACTTTTCGGGGAGGATTAGATCCAGTAACTGGGGGTCTATGGCTGACCGATATTGCACACCACCATTTAGCTATTGCAATTCTTTTCCTGATAGCGGGTCATATGTATAGGACCAACTGGGGTATTGGTCATAGCCTGAAAGATATTTTAGAAGCTCATAAAGGTCCATTTACAGGACAAGGCCATAAAGGCCTATATGAGATCCTAACAACATCATGGCATGCTCAATTATCTCTTAACCTAGCGATGTTAGGCTCTTTGACGATTGTTGTAGCTCACCATATGTATTCTATGCCTCCTTATCCATATCTAGCTACCGACTACGGTACACAACTGTCCTTGTTTACACATCACATGTGGATTGGTGGATTTCTCGTCGTTGGTGCTGCTGCGCATGCAGCCATTTTTATGGTAAGAGATTATGATCCAACTACTCGTTACAACGATCTATTAGATCGTGTTCTTAGACATCGTGATGCAATCATATCACATCTGAACTGGGCATGTATATTTCTAGGATTTCACAGTTTTGGTTTATATATTCATAATGATACCATGAGCGCTTTAGGGCGACCTCAAGATATGTTTTCAGATACCGCTATCCAATTACAACCCGTTTTTGCTCAATGGATACAAAACACCCACGCTTTAGCACCTGGTGCAACAGCTCCTGGTGCAACAGCAAGCACCAGTTTAACGTGGGGAAGCGGTGATTTAGTAGCAGTGGGTGGCAAAGTGGCTTTGTTACCTATTCCATTAGGAACCGCAGATTTTTTGGTCCATCACATTCATGCATTTACGATTCATGTGACGGTATTGATACTCCTGAAAGGTGTTCTATTTGCCCGTAGCTCACGGTTGATACCGGATAAAGCAAATCTTGGTTTTCGTTTTCCTTGTGATGGACCTGGAAGAGGGGGTACATGCCAAGTATCGGCTTGGGATCATGTCTTCTTAGGACTATTCTGGATGTACAATGCAATTTCGGTAGTAATATTCCATTTCAGTTGGAAAATGCAGTCAGATGTTTGGGGTAGTATAAGTGATCAAGGGGTAGTAACTCATATCACGGGAGGAAACTTTGCGCAAAGTTCTATTACTATTAATGGATGGCTCCGCGATTTCTTATGGGCTCAGGCATCCCAAGTAATTCAGTCTTATGGTTCGTCATTATCTGTATATGGCCTTTTTTTCCTCAGTGCTCATTTTGTATGGGCTTTTAGTTTAATGTTTCTATTCAGTGGCCGTGGTTATTGGCAAGAACTTATTGAATCCATTGTTTGGGCTCATAATAAATTAAAAGTTGCTCCTGCTACTCAGCCTAGAGCCTTGAGCATTGTACAAGGACGTGCTGTAGGAGTAACCCATTACCTTCTGGGTGGAATTGCCACAACATGGGCATTCTTCTTAGCAAGAATTATTGCAGTAGGATAATGGCTAGGAGGATTTGAAAGGCATTATGGCATTAAGATTTCCAAGGTTTAGCCAAGGCTTAGCTCAGGACCCCACTACTCGTCGTATTTGGTTTGGTATTGCTACCGCACATGACTTCGAAAGTCATGATGATATTATTGAGGAACGTCTTTATCAGAATATTTTTGCTTCTCACTTTGGTCAATTAGCAATAATTTTTCTGTGGACTTCCGGAAATCTGTTTCATGTAGCTTGGCAAGGAAATTTTGAATCGTGGGTACAGGACCCTTTACATGTAAGACCTATTGCGCATGCAATTTGGGATCCTCATTTTGGTCAACCGGCTGTGGAAGCTTTTACTCGAGGAGGTGCTCTTGACCCAGTGAATATCGCCTATTCTGGTGTTTATCAATGGTGGTATACAATCGGGTTACGCACTAATAAAGAACTTTATACTGGAGCTCTTTTTTTATTATTTCTTTCTGCCATATTCTTAATAGCAGGTTGGTTACACCTACAACCGAAATGGAAACCGAGCGTTTCCTGGTTTAAAAATGCGGAATCTCGTCTGAATCACCATTTGTCAGGACTTTTCGGCGTAAGTTCTTTGGCTTGGACAGGACATTTAGTGAATGTCGCTATTCCTGCATCCCGAGGAGAATATGTTCGATGGAATAATTTCTTAGATGTATTACCGCATCCCCAAGGTTTGGGCCCACTTTTTACAGGTCAGTGGAATCTTTATGCTCAAAACCCCGATTCAGGTAGTCATTTATTTGGTACCTCCGAAGGAGCAGGAACTGCCATTCTAACTCTTCTCGGAGGATTTCATCCACAAATGCAAAGTTTGTGGCTGACTGATATTGCTAATCATCATTTAGCTATTGCATTCATTTTTCTCATTGCTGGTCATATGTATAGAATGAATTTCGGAATTGGGCACAGTATGAAAGACCTTTTAGATGCACATATTCCGCCGGGTGGGCGATTGGGACGTGGGCATAGGGGTCTTTATGATACAATCAATAATTCGCTCCATTTTCAATTAGGCCTTGCTCTAGCTTCTTTAGGGGTTATTACTTCTTTGGTAGCTCAACACATGTACTCTTTACCTCCTTATGCATTCCTAGCACAAGACTTTACTACTCAAGCTGCATTATATACCCATCACCAATATATTGCAGGATTCATCATGACGGGAGCTTTTGCTCATGGAGCAATATTTTTCATTAGAGATTACAATCCGGAGCAAAATGAAGATAATGTATTGGCAAGAGTGTTAGACCATAAAGAATCTATTATATCTCATTTAAGTTGGGCCAGCTTATTTCTGGGATTCCATACTTTGGGACTTTATGTTCATAATGATGTCATGCTTGCTTTTGGTACTCCAGAGAAGCAAATCTTGATCGAACCTATATTTGCTCAATGGATACAATCTGCTCATGGGAAAACTTCATATGGGTTCGATGTACTTTTATCTTCAACGAGTGGACCGGCATTCAATGCGGGTCGAAGTATTTGGTTACCTGGTTGGTTAAATGCTATTAATGAAAATAGTAATTCATTATTCTTAACAATAGGACCAGGCGACTTTTTGGTTCATCATGCTATTGCGCTGGGTTTACATACAACTACATTGATCCTAGTAAAAGGTGCTTTAGATGCCCGTGGGTCTAAGTTAATGCCAGATAAAAAGGATTTCGGTTATAGTTTTCCATGCGACGGTCCGGGACGAGGCGGTACTTGCGATATTTCGGCATGGGACGCATTTTATTTAGCCATTTTTTGGATGCTAAATACTATCGGATGGGTTACTTTTTATTGGCATTGGAAACACATCACATTATGGCAGGGTAACGTTTCACAATTTAATGAATCTTCCACCTATTTGATGGGCTGGTTAAGAGATTATTTATGGTTAAACTCTTCACAACTTATTAATGGATATAACCCCTTTGGTATGAATAGTTTATCGGTATGGGCCTGGATGTTCTTATTTGGACACCTTGTTTGGGCTACTGGATTTATGTTCTTAATTTCTTGGCGGGGTTATTGGCAAGAATTGATTGAAACTTTAGCCTGGGCTCATGAACGAACACCTTTAGCCAATTTGATTCGCTGGAGAGATAAACCGGTGGCCCTTTCGATTGTGCAAGCAAGATTGGTTGGATTAGCCCACTTTTCTGTAGGTTATATATTTACTTATGCGGCTTTCTTAATTGCGTCTACGTCGGGCAAATTTGGTTAATTTTTTTTATTGTAATGTGGTTGTATCCGAGAAAAGTGCATTTCTTTTGATGGAGAGTGGGCCGCCGTCTTCTATTTCTACATCTACGATTCGACTTGTATCAGGGATACTAAGAGGAACTAAACCATTATGGCAAGGAAAGGTTTGATTCAGCGGGAGAAGAAAAGGGAAAAATTGGAAAAAAGATATCATTTGATTCGTCGATCCTCAAAAACAGAAATAAGCAAAGTTCAGTCGTTGGCTGACAAATGGGAAATTTATAGAAAGTTACAATCACCACCGCGGAATAGCGCACCTACACGTCTTCATCGACGTTGTTTTGCGACGGGAAGACCGAGAGCGAATTTTAGAGACTTTGGACTATCCGGACATATACTTCGGGAAATGGTTCATGCATGTTTGTTGCCAGGAGCAACAAGATCTAGTTGGTAAGGATTAACTTTTGATTTATACAGAATGGTAAAGGGGGATCCCCCTTTACCATTCTGTATAAATCGGCTATTGTATTTGTACAGATATGGTAGAGGGGCACATTCAACCCTTATTTCTTTTCTCTATTAGTTTTTGGTTCTTCTCTTTAGCGCGGGGTAGAGCAGTTTGGTAGCTCGCAAGGCTCATAACCTTGAGGTCACGGGTTCAAATCCCGTCTCCGCAACATCTTGTTTGTCAAAAATTTTTAGGTTTTACGCCGTTAAGTTTTACGCCGTTAACTAGTAATTCATTATCCGCTTTTCTTTTAGATAATGATAAAATCATTAAACGATCACGAGTAATTAGACCCAATCATTATATATATATATATATATATATATATATATATATTTTTAAATAAATTAATAAATTTAACTAAATGACTTTGGGCGGATAGCGGGAATCGAACCCGCGTCTTCTCCTTGGCAAAGAGAAATTTTACCATTCGACTATATCCGCATTTTTTCGTTCTTGATATATAATCATATCTAATATGTCCACACAATATTCATATTCATAATAGTAAATTAATAGATACTTGGATCATTTTTGTGAACGGAGGCTCTACTTAGGTCGACTCCAATTATTTATTGTATTGATTTATTCTTTTATCGTTCAAGAAGTCTGACCCCCTCTACGTTTTTCTTTATTTTATTTGAATGGGGACTTATATTACATTTCAAGTTTACTACGTCGCCCAAACGAGAAAAATTTGCGGGGGTCATTTTTATTTCGGCTCTGGGACGGA